>JBBPKN010000480.1:0-32949 GCA_038089275.1 Pulveroboletus cf. rosaemariae
GTCGGGATCAACAATAGGATAGATAAGGGCAAGCTCGTATTGAAGAGGAGAGGAATAGGCACGAACAAGTGCTTGAGCCTTGGAATACGCAACAGACCATGCAGGTGCGAAGTCGGGCACGACTGTCGGATCGGGAGAAACTGGGGGAGGGTATAATGGATCAGTTTCAGGAAAAACTGGTGGTTCCGGGGGGAGAGTGGGTGTAGGGAATGGAGTGAACGGATACGTTGAAATTGGGATAGTGTGAGGTCCAGTCTGGGTTGAGACGCCAGAGGTTTGAGAGGAGTTGGAAGCCGGACTGGAGGTAGAAACGCTAGATAAGGATCCATTCGTTAGGGTACCAGATGAGAGTGGCGCAGAACTGAAAGGAGCAGACGGGGACAAATTCTCTGAAGTGGTCGAAGAATATTGGGAAGTGGAAGGGGCACGGTGGTCGTCTACTGTGGGGAGGTCGCCATATACGGGGGTGTACAGGGAGAATAGCAGTAGAGATGACAGTATGCAGAACTGTGACACCATCTCTCAACGCGGCGCAAGTGGGGCCAGACTCACCGCGGTTCTCGCAAGAAGTATTTAAGGCTAGCGGGCTGTATGTAACAGCTGTGACTGTATCGTATGAGGGATTCTATGCCGGAAATCGGATCAGCGGCCTGACAATGAAAAGCGGCGGAGACCAGCAGCAAGTCCCAAAGATTGGAGAATCGCGTGACACTGCAGGCCGGTCGAGATCTGACGGTCAGCAGGTCCATTTCCGCGTCACTTTCAAGGGCCAAACCACCATGGAGAGCACCTGTGGGGCTGTCGGTAGTGACGTTTATCCACAGTGCAAGCGCAGTCCACATCGCTAAGTGTTCGACGAGGAATGGGATGGTGGTGTCGAGGAGTAGCCGAGCGATGTGACAGGACAAGTTTGATGACCATTCATAGCACGTGGCGACATCATGGCCTTGTCTTAATTGGTGGGACCAGCTCGATTCATGACCCACGTGAACGGGTGCTCCAAGAAGCTCCAGGCGCCATTTTTTGAAGGCCTTGATAATAGCAAATAGTTCCTTTTCGTGGACAAGATATTTGAGCTCGGCATCGCGTAGCTGCCATGAATCGAAGGCAACGGGCCATGCAGAGTCTCACGTCTCATCCCAAGTCAGGAGATCACCGGCACGGTAATCAGAGGCGTTACACGTGAGGAAAATATGGTTTTTACCAAGACTATCATGGTCAATGGTAGTGAGGCAGTGAGGGCTGAGAAGATCTTTGAGGGATTGAAAAGCATGTGCATGCGCGGTAGTCCAAGGCGGAAAATGCTTTTAAGTATCGGAACCAGTAAGTGGGGTAAGAACACGCGTATGCTTAGCAATTTGGGGAAGATAGTTGGCGAGGAAACGGACAAACCCAAGGGAGGACCGCACATTAGACGCCGATCGGGGTGTTGGCCAGGCGAGAACCTGAGCAACCGTGTGGATCAGCTGCAATGCCGCGTGCAGAAATACGGCGGCCCAAAAAGTCAAGTTCCAAGTAGAAGAGTGTAGCGGCACGGAGGGCGTTGAACACCAAGCGGACATTAGGTTCCTGTTGATCGAAGTTGTCGGACCAGATGTAAAACTGCAGGATACTTGTAGTCGCTAAGTATCCTAATGAAACTAATAGTCTGATGTAGCTAAAAGCTTATGTAATCAATAGAGCGTCCAGATAATGGCGGCGGGAGCAGAGTATTGCAATTGCCAAACACCTTGCCTTTGGCACAGTCGCGCAATATTTCATGAATCCGAGGCAAGGAGTGGTTATCCGGCACGGTGTTCGCATTAAGTTGCTGGTAGTCGTTCACCCAGCGGATGCGTGTGTGTGGGAGCGAGCAGCAGTGCACTCACCTGCAAAACGAGGCGACGATTCCTGCATGCACCACTTGGTGGGACAGACAGAGCTTGTGTTCTGTCTCAAAGGCCCCACTGAGTTGCCGACCAATTTGCCCATGCCATCCCCCTCAATGTCTTGGTTGCATCTCTCCGGATCGCTCCCACTCGGGACTAAGTCAGTGGACAGCTGCGACCCACGCCGTCGCATGAGAGTGGTCTCACCTGGCCTGCACGAATCTACCGACTCCTTGAAACTGCTCCCGAGGAAGCGGAGCGACCTCTAATCGAGGTATGCTACTTGACACTGACGAAGTCACCCGCCCATGAGTCATTAGGCTGCCCCTCGCCGCATGCCGGGCTTAGTATTCGCATACAGGGAGCCATTTATTGCTTGAGTATCTGTTCGCTGATTCACAACCCCCATTGATTCAGTAAAGGCAGTACAAGTACGGAGGTTCGGTCTCTAGGGTCATCACTTACTGATATTTCCCCGCGATCTGCCGATAATTCTCCTATCTCGGGTGGAGAATTTGGTGAATCTGCTCCACAGCATCAGACGAGCGTACTGGCCAACGAAAAGGACGAGTAAACAAGTAGTCCAACTAGGATGACCGCTTACGGTCCTCGGATAACGGGCATCCCCGCGCTGCAGCGAGGTCGTCACTGCCACTGGTGTCCTTGACCTTTGTCCAACGTGGGTTGCAGAAGCACGAGGTCTCGTACTTTTCGCTCCTCTATCATGACCTCACAATTACCTGATCACATCGAAACGTAACTAGTGTCTTGAGACTGGCCTGGCATCCAACTAGGGGATGCACAAGCCACTCAGCACGAGAAATGGACATGTAATTCCAATTGACTTGGATGCAACATGTTGATTTCGATAAATTCTGAGCTTATTGTGCCGAACAAGAGCGAAAGCGAACACGCGCATGCGTCGGAATTTGATTGCTGACAACGGAATCGAACACGAGATGCACACCTGGTGTTTCATGCGCGATGTCATTGGCAAGTGTGTCGGCGGTCCCATGATTCTTCGTCCGATGAGGGCGTAGAGCGCGCATGCCTCCGCAACAAAAACACTGGATGACGTATTGAAACCAAAGTTCCAGGGCTGAAAGTAAAACGTGTCCGTCGTGCATCACGGATTGAGGCTTTGTGCTGGGGCAGGCACACAATCATGATGTCCATCTGGGCACCCCGATATGAGGCCCTGCGCACAGCGATACAAAGTGTCTCACCTCAGTTTCCTGCCTCGCAAGTTGAGCACACGTGTCAATAATGGTGATCCAGTTGTCACAGATCAACGGGCCTAGGTTTCGGAATAAATGTGTTGTTCCTAATGGTTGAGCAAGTAACCATCAGAGCCCGTTCTAGCCTGGTCCGCTGATGCGGTTGACCTGATCGAGTTGTGTTTCATGTTCCTGTTCATGTAACAGCCTTTACATGTATGTTGACGAGTGCTGTAGGCCACAGTGTCATAGGATCTTATTTTTCCAAACTTTAGTCAGAACAGAAGAACTGTGTTGACAAGGCTTCAAGCATGAGCACTCAAAGGGAGCACTTATGCGGCAAGAGAAATGCAATTTTAAAGGTGGGAAACTGTAATTTACAGGTGGGGTTTATATATGACTACAGTTGACTCTCACATAACACATACCCAGTAAAACCCATACTCCCTCATAATACATAGGATTTCTGATTTCCCAAGTTGGTTTGCAGTATTTTCTTACTCATAATCCATAATCCATATATTTACCTGGAGATTCTAAGATGGTGGCAAAGAGAGCTAGGAAAATTCAACTACCTTATATAATTATATTACCTGATATGTCTAGGATGGTAATTACAACCCAAAATGTTATAATTCAAGATCCTCTAAGGCTATTGCTAGACTGAGGATAAGGAGGAACATAGAAGAAAACCTAACTTTAGAAGACTAGATAAGAAAACAACTATAAAGGGGTATCCTTGGAGGAGGACTTGAAGATAGACTTGGATAGACTTGAGTAAGACTGACTGCTGATTTCTGATAAAGAGAGTAGAGAATCTTAAAAAAAGGTAAACTCTACAAGTGATCAAGACTGGAAAGTCTTGACTATTTAGAGTTGCTTTATATATATTGCCAGACTAAGTGCATGGATCAAGTAATCTACATACACTAGTATGGGAACTTGTACTAGAAAGGAAATGGGGCATAGGGCATGCTTACTGAGAATATGGCAGAAGGCCATGCAGATGTGGGAGAATAAAAGAGAAGAGTAATATAAAAGAATGGGAGATCAGGGTTAATGAATATAAAAAGAGCACCAAGGCCAAAAGATGCATCTAGCTATCTGCCATGATCAGATTCAATCAGTGGTTCTTGAGATCAAATGAAATTGGGAAATTAGATCCAGAGATCTAATCCTATATCCCAAACTCTAAATTTTAAGAAAAGGAAGACTTGTAAAAGAAAACAAACTCAAGATTAGAGTTACCAGTGTATATTCCATATCAGGAGTAGGATTCCCATGGTCATGTGAGTAGAGTAGTATGCAGCACAAAAAGTTTGAAGTACTGATATTATAGTTATAATACAAAATACTATTATTTATTATCCATGATATCTATTAGCACTTTTAAAGCAGCCTTAGCAAGACTTTAGAATCAGAATCAAAACTGGAAATCAAGCCTTGAGGCCAGGTTGAAAGCTAGGCATACTATCTCAGAAGCAGATCAGAATTGGCTGGATAATATGGGAAATCTTATAGATGAGAAATGTGTAATTGAAAAATTAGAAAAGATATCTGATATTAAAAGTGCAGTTAAGAAATTGGATTCAAGGGAGAAGTTAATAGTAGAAAAGCTTCAGAAGCTGGTAACAAGTAATGGAAAAAGTGAAGTTTTTTAAAAAAAATACAAGTATATGAATTTTACTTTTTTTTTTCAAACTTTAGATTTTAGATTTTGAATATCTTATTATAATAACAGGTTGAATATCTGACTCCAATATACCCATAGTAAAAAAAGCTATGGTACACAAGTCAATAGAGTCAGAAAAAAAGGAAAATGCCACTTTTAAACAATAAATTGAAATTCTCAACTAATATCATGCCAATGGCAAGAATTAAACTCAAACAGCAAAATATTTTCATATAATCTATCCCAGCTTACATCTTAAGCAACCATGGATGTCAGCATGATTGAAGAATAAGGTCAAGTGACACACAGAATATAATTCTGATATAGGCTTCAAGCATTAGAACAAGTAGATTCATCAAACCCAATATTCTAAGGCTATGGAAATGCTTGATTTATGGGTTTTAAAAGCTATGGTTAAAAAGGTTCTTTTAACAGGTAAAGCATTGCATCAAAAATAAAAGATATTTGCTGATTTTGCTGGAGTATCAGAAAATAAGTGCCTTAATCTAAGTAAGGGCTGGTTAAGCTACTACAAGATCCAGATTGGATTAAAAGAGATAAAATGACATAAAGAGGCTGCATCTGTATCCATTACAATAGTTGAAAAGAAATGGCATCATATTTAGAATCTAATTAAACTAAAGGGCTATGCATAATGGGATATCTTCAATACTAATGAGCCATCCTTATTTTATGCATAAGTATCTTCTATTTTTTTAAAATTAATACTTTAATCATTATTGTCAAATATTATGCTGCCTGACTATGATCTTGCTAACAAGCAATGCTCTGATGTCAAAGGAAAAAAAGCTCAGCTTACATATTTATTCACTGCTAATGCAGGTGAATCAAAGAAATTACTGCTACTTATTATTGGAAGAGCCTACAAATCCTATGCATTTAAAAACAAGACTGGAACATAACTTGAATTTTACTATCAGCACAATACCAAGGCATGGATGATATTCATGATCTATTAGGAGTGGCTATTAGACTGGAATTAGAAGCTCAGACTAGAAAATCACAAGATTTTACTCTTACAGGATAATTTTTTAGAACACTTTATTTTTGAAGATCTTATCAATATTGAGGTTGTCAACTTTGAGCCAAATCTTACTGCACATGTACAATCCAATGACCAGGGAATTATTGCTGCTTCAAGGCTTATTATTATGCCAAGTTTATTTATTGCACCATTTATCTTTACAAGGCTGGAATTATACCATCTAATATCTATGATATTAATCAGCTTGAAGCTATGTGGCTTGCAGATAGTGTATGAAGAAATAATGTTGATACAACAATGATTTGAAACTGTTGGATCAAGACTGGCATTCTTTCTAATGTGTTATGTTTAATAGTCAGAGGCCTTAGCCCATTTCTTCCTATCTCCTCCTTGATTTATGGCTCTAAGTCACATAATAACCCCATTTTTTGTGCAGAAAATCTTGTTGGTCATGCACTGGATGAACTAAAGGCAACCAGAATTCTTCAGCACATGAATTATATGCATATTGCAGATTTTCTCAATTCTGTTGCAGAAACTCAAAACATATTCAATGCAACAGATAAAGAGATTTACCAGGCAGTCATGAATTCCAAGGCTTCACAGAAGATGGGAAGTCTATCCTGCAGTAGATTACATAGGGATAGAATAGAGTCTTTGCCTGAGTGACAGTGTAGCTGGACTCTCTACCTCTTGCCACTATATCCACTAGTCAGATGCTTAACACTTCTTGCAAGCTTCTTCACTTTCAAACTCCAGCTCTGACTAGCATCCCTTTCTTTCTTCACTTTCTGATTTATCCACACAGTTTCAGTTACTACACATCCTTTATACATGGATTTTAACTTTGTAGCTTTAGAACATGTGAATTTAGTGAACATGGTAATAGTCAACAAGTTACTCCCCCATGAAGAAGCCCTTAACTTCCTGAACCATCTCTGGGCAAAAGAGGGCCTACAGGGCATTGTCAGAATTGTACAGGCTGACCATGCCTAGGTATATCAGAATTAAGATGTAAGTGAGGTGGAGAATAGAGTAGAGCAACAGTATACTCCCCCTTTACTGTCAAACCATAGCCCATAGGCCCAACTGAAAGCCTTTCTACCATCTAATCTTCCTTAGCTACCCCCTTACCCAATCCCAGCTCAAATGTAACCATTATAATTGACCATAAGTTGAGAGTCACTTTCACTCTAGCCTTTAGACCCTCAGAGTATGCCATCAGGAGGCTGAAAGCTCAGAAACATGTTCCCTTATGGTATTTTACCTGTGAGGGACTCCACAAGGCCATCTCAACAGTAAGATATGCTAATAAGCATGATACACTTACCATAGAGATTGTAGCAGAGGGTCATATTACCACACACACAGCCAGCTTCTCAGCAGCATCCAAGAATATGATACCTGACAACCAACTAACCTACCTGCAATTCATTTTTGCCAAGAATTACTTTCTTTCAGCCATTGAGTAAGCAAAGTGGTGAGAAGGGGCTATTAACATATTTAACTGGTTCTTTCATAACATGGACAGCCACACTCTCTGGGAAGAGGGAGAACACAGTGAATGTGCCCTAATGCATTACCTTTCCAGGGTCCAGGTTGACTGGCACAAAAAGCTTGTAGATAAGAAGCTGTACAACATTATCAATATCAATGAGGAATTGCTGGCAAAGATAACCCAGGAACTGGACTCATGAGAAGTTCATGCTAGCATAGAGCAGGTACAGTACTCAATTCAGCCCATCCTAACAAGAACTCATTTCCTCACCTATCCTTGAATTCACCTAACATGCCCCCCCATGTTACTTTTCCATTGCCATTAACATGGGCCATGATAATATGTGCCTGACAAATGCCTGCTGCTACTATGTACTTTAACAAGTATTTATGCCATTGCTGCCACCACATGCCCCAACAAATGCATATGCTGCCACCATTATTGCATGCTCTAATAAATACTTATACTGCCACTGCTATTATGCACTTCAGTACATATTTATGCCACCACAGACTATGTGGGCCACAATAAATGGCTACACCACCACTACCACTGCATGCCCAGATGGACATTGATGCCATTACCATTGCTTTTGCCCTTATACTGCCATTACTGGCATGTGCCCAATGGATACTGCATGTTGCCATTATTATATAACCAATGAATATCTCTGTCACTGCTCCTGTCTTTATGGGCACTCTATATATGTTACCACCACCAATGCCACCATATCTGCTCTACTCCCCAGTGGGAGGATGCATGTGCCATAGGATTCTATAGGCAGGAGCAGGAAAGATCACTTCTACAAATGCTTCAATCCCAGCACTTACTCTTCCCTTTCCCTTTACTGCACTATTGATGAACCCCCTGGTACTATTGTAAGTGCCACAAATCAGCACTTCACTACTCATACTTCCCTAGATGGAGGAATACTACATGGGAGAGATTCACCAGGCATATATTTCACCTCAAGGTGCAGGCCACTTGCCTCAAATGCCTTAGTTGACTCAAGGAATATCCAGACAAGTCCCTCTGCAATGAGCTGTTCTTATGGAACAAATCAGCACCCATCCACTGCACCCATAATAAGCAGGGCAGGCTTACTAATAAGCAAGGATAAGCTATCTTCTGGGACTTCCAATGTCATTATAGCTGCCATGGCAAAGGGCACTGTTATGAGTGCTCTGGGTGTGGAAATGTCACTTATGGGGCAGCAAGCTGCTCATACTGCTAGTATTCTCTTCTCCTGAATGAATAGTGTATTACTTATACTATATAAACCTAATGGCTGGGCTTATTTATTAAAAACCTTGAACTTCTATGATAAATACCATTTACTCATATATCAGCTATGCCATGGCTTCCAGGTCCTTGCTTCAAAGATCACCTAATTTTTTACCCCTCTAATAACCCCTTTATTGCATTATATAAGGAAGCCTTTAGTAGTTTAATTCAGAATGAGTTTATTAAAGGTCACTATCTGGGTCCATTCACATGATGCACACTTGAGTAACATATAGGACCATTTCAAACATTCCCAATCACACTAATTCCCAAATCAGATAAACCCAGGTGCTACCACATTATATAGAATTTCTTTTACCCTTTAACACTAACTACACATTTACCACCATCTATCAACTCCCAGATCTTACAAGACTACTTTTCATGCTCACAGGCCATTTTTTGAATAGCCTATACCCTGATTTACTCACTTCTCCCAGATTACCAGGGTGCAACTATGTTAAAACCATTTCCTTTCTGAATGAAACCCTTAATGCTAAAGGAAGGTTATAATTCCAGAGGGCTCTGGAGAAATCTAGAAAGGGTTTTATTGATCAAACGGGACTTAGCTTCACCTTATGTGGTATGCTCTTGCACTTTCCAAGTGTTCTGATTTACATAGATATTGAAGGTGGAGAAGAGGACTGTCTCAGTGTTCAACAGGAGGGACAGGCAGAATAAGGAGAGTCAAGCCTAGTTATGGGGATGGGACCTTATGACTCCTTTAAGGATATTACTTGGTCCTGGAGGTTCTTCAGAGTAATCTAGAGGGTCAGAGTAAGCCCAAGGGCTTGAGCAGAGTAAGGATGAAGACAAGGGGGTGTTTATGTTGATATTCCTACTGAGGTACAAGATACAAAACTACAGTACTTATATCTCAGAGAGGCAGAACTATCTAGGAGTGTAGTGAAGTGAGACAGGTGCAAACTCAGAAGCAAAGCAGATGTCTAAATATCTAAGAAACAAAAGAAGATGTTAGGAAAGACAATGTCCAATCATGTTAGACTGAAACTGAAGGGTAACAGGATAAAATGAGGGGAAGCAAGGAACAGGAATGGAACAGGAATAGTGACAATGATGGTAACAGTAATTGAGAGTGGAAACAGTAATGGAGTTATACCAGAATGGTCTGGAGATGACAAAATGGAACTAAGGTAGTACTTAACTGGAATAGAATAGACTGAAAACAGAATAGGGTGGAGTAGTAGTGAAGGGCTGGGGAAGCATATACTGATAGAGGGGTGGGAAGTATACATGCATAGCTGATGTGGACTGGAATGGTAACAGAGGGCCAGAGTTGCCTGGAGGGAAGTTAGAGGGCTAGAGTAGCTTACTGAATACAAGGACCAGTTATAAGCTGGGTTAGGATGGGGTTAGAATTAGGTTGGAGGTATGGAATATGATAGTATCCCCCCCTTAGGCCTGAAATCTTGAAGGCCATTGGCCCAGGGTGCAGAGAGTACAGACATGTAATCTGAGATAGTATGGTAATGGGCATATGATCACATGTTTAGTAACATTGGGGAGGTAGAGTGGAGGGTTGTGGAGGTAATGAGCATGTGACCTTGTTTAGTAACAATGGGGTGGAAGAGTGGAGTTTCTTGGCTCACTTATGAATGAAAATGGGGACTTCACAGTAGCTTGTCCTTCCTTTATTACAACAACATGGCTGCCTATGATGATATTGTAACATGGATAAATGAGTGGCTCATGGAGCTTACTGATGATGATGAGACATTGAGTGATGCCAAATACACTGAGCACAAGAGGCATGTGAAGATAAGGAAAGAAGAAAAGTGGAGGAGGGTGGAAGAGGCCCAGAAAACAGCAAAGGAGGCTGTCTGAAGGCAGGCCAATAAGGCCAAGAGTGCCCAGTGGATGGCAGAGGCAGCTGTCCAAGAAAAGGTGAGTACCACAGTCATTTACCTAAGAGCAGAACAACTGAAGACCATCAGATGGTGCAAGTACAGGCCCAAGCAGGGCCTAGCAACAACAAGGGGAAGCAGAGGATGGAGGAGGCACCAGCATGCCAGAGGTGTGAGGATAGGGGAGTAAAGTGCAAGGTGGATATGGGGAAATCCACATCATGCTTGGCCTGCCAAGAGGCCAAGGTAAGATGTGAATGCCCAGAGAAGGAGAAGCTGGTATGGAAATGGCAATGGAGAGATGCAGAGGAAAAGCAGCCTGAAAAGAGGGCTTGCTCAAAAGGAGCAGAGGGCAGTGCCAAGTAGGTGGCAGAGGGCTGGTGCCTGCTGGCAGTAATCATATGGAAGATGGGGGGCTGGATGGTATAAGAGATAAGGAGGGAGAACCAGCTGCTAGTTGTTATGGTTGCAGTGTTGGACTGTGGATGAGAAGTGATAAATCCTAACCTGGTGTCTTTTTGGGGTTGTGCCAGTGTTGATGTTGGTATTAATATGAAGAATATGGATGTAAATGATAGATGCCTGTCACTGGAGGTGAATGTTAAAACTTTCCATCCTATTAAAAGAGACTGTTAAAACCTATATCAAGACAAGTATACTTTTAACCAATTCCTCTTTTTTGAATGAAACCCTTGATGCTGAAGGAAGATCAGAACTCCGGGGTGCTCTGGAGAGTTCTGGGGAAATTTAGGAAGGGTTTCAATGGTCAAATGGGACTCAGCTTTATCTTATAAGGTGTGCCCTTGCACTTCTCTATTGTCCTGATTTACATAGATGTTGGGGTGGGTAATAAGGCTGTCTCTATGCTCAACAGGAGGGACAGGCAGTGTTATGTTTCCTCTTTTCCTTCTCTCTTTGCTTTTTCTTTTTCCTAGCTTCTGCTCTTTTCACACCTTTGGTGCTCTCTTGTTTACTTTTCACTATAGATTCTGCTCTTCTTGCACTCTAGCCCTGTCTAGACTGCTCTCTTGTTATGCCCTTTGCCCAGGCCTTCTATCTTTCAATTAGCTGACTCATAATTATTCCATCACTTTCCATCCATTTCTACACAGATATCTTACTTATCATTTATTAGCATGATTACTCTTTATATCTCTGCTCCAACCTTACTTGTTGTACTATAAAGTAGCATACTTCCTGTTCTCTCTCTCTTTATGCTACTTCTACCTTGTGATCACCTTACAAGTCCTTGCATTTCTACTGCTCCTTGTATCCACATACCTGGAATCCATTGTTTGTGTCCTGGCACTTATTCAGAGGATCATCAGCATCTGATCTTGGCACACCCCTGGGAGTGTAGCTGGAACCACTGAGGCACAACACTTTGTTTGTCACCTTCCACTCATCTTGAAGCTTACCTTTGGTTCACTTTATCCTCTTTACTCACAGCAAGGTCTATGCCTGTTCCTACCTGGGCCTAGCATAACAAAAAAAGTAGCATCTTCTACTTGTGGCTATCATTGCTATAGTCTGCTCCCACCATTCTGCCCAAACAACCCTCACTGTTTGACTCTCTCTGGGGTGAGCCTTATGCCTCTATCTCAGACTCTCTTAAGTCCACTTTGGAACCCAAGAACCCATCTTCTCTGGATCACCCTTCCACACCAGAAGATGCACTTGCAGACATCCTTGTCCCCTCCCAAGAAGAAGTACAAGAAAACTGTGACCTTGCTTATGAACTCTCTTTTTCCTTGCAGATTCCCTGAGCCCAGACACCACCATCCCCTACTCCTGTTTGACACTGACCTGCATTTACCCTTTCTCAACCTTGCCCTTGCCCCTCTTCTCCTACAACTATGTCAGGCTCTTCCACCACCAAGCCTACAGAACTTCATCTTGGTGCCTCTGAGCACTTTGATGGTGACCGATCCAAGGCTAAGAACTGGCTGGACACAGTCCAGTTCTATCTCTTCATTAACAGTATGGTCTATGACTCCAATGAGGAAAAGATTGCATTTGCCCTTTCATTTATGACTAAAGGGCCAGCACTGTTATGGGCTGCAATGTACCAGAAAAAGTGTATCTCTGGAATGACTGTCACAATGGGAAAATTTTCCACTTTTACCTCTGAGTTTCTGAAAGTTTTCCAACAACAGGACACTATCAATGCTGCCGTTCACTGGTTGGCAAACACACAGATGAAGCAGGGAAAGAAAGGTGAATGGATGCCTTCCCTTGCTGAATACACTGCTGAGTTTCAGAACCGAGTTGTCACAGCTAAAATCACTGATGACAATGTCCTTATCAGTTATTTTGAAACAGGACTTGTGTCCTATCTCTCTCATCACATCCATAACCTGAATACAATCCCTTCCACTATTGCCAAGTGGTATACTAAAGCTGCTCACTTTCAAGAAACTATGGAGTGCACCTACTCTATAGAACAACAGCAAAAGAATCCTCATGCATTTTCCTGGACTCCCACACCCCCCTCTACCATGCCCAAACTGGAAAAAGATCTGAATGCAATGGATGTTGATGCTGTAAAGAAGGAATGCCTAACTGAAGCAGGTAGGGCCTTCTGCATTATGAATAAACTTTGTTTCAGATGCCAGAAATCCAGACATAAACACAGCCTGCCTGAATTTCCCTGCCACCACCAAAGAAACTCCTCACATCAAGATGGTCTCTGCTGAAGAACTGACAATGAAGATTGAGGAGGTTAGCAATGATGAATTGGATGATGGGGTGGCAAGAATAGTTGTGAAGAAAGAATGGAAGAAGAAGACAGAAAGGCAGGGTTTTTAAAATGGAGTACCTCCTCTATGCAAGGTACTCCCTCATTTTCTTGTGCACCTGTACTTGTATCTGCTTCCAAGAAATCTATGAAGATTGCGATTCAAGTCTCCCCTTCTACTTGTGCCAAGAAAGTCATAGCCACTTGTGCTCTTATTGACAGCAGAGCACAGATCAATTGCATTGACTGGGACTTCATCAAGAAGAACCAGTTCCCCACCAAGAAGCTTGACAAACCAATTGTCATTTGGAACAATGATCACTCTGAGAACAAGAAGAGCAAGATTACTCGAACTTGCGACCTACTTTTTTACTTTGAATAGTCCGTTCTCCCAATTTCCTGCTATGTCATCACATGCAGAAAGGAGAACATCATTCTTGGACACCCATGGCTTTGGGCCACAAGCCCCACTATTGACTGGATGGCCAACACACTCACCATTCCAGATCCCCCCTCTAATAATGCCACTTACCATGTCAACTCTGTCCACAAACCTCAATTTAATGGACTCCTTGAAGATATCATTGTTCCCCATGATAAACTCTTGGTCTGCTATCTAGATTACATCACTCCAGAGCAGTCAATTAATGACTCACTCTATGATCACCACTCCAGCAGGATCTTAGATTGCTGCTCCTTCTATTTCCCTGAGATTACCATTGCTTGGCTCACCACATCCACCAAGCTTGCTATTGAGGCCGAAAAGGCCAAACCCAAGACAACTCTTCCTTCTGAATACTCTCAGTTCACATTGGTATTCTCTGACACTCCAAAAATCCTTGACCACCTTTTACCCTCTTGCCCATATGATCATGAGATCAATTTGAAGGACATGTTTGTCCCAAAGATTGGTAAGGTTTACCCCTTATCCTCCCCTGAGCAACAGGCCACAGAAGCATTCCTTGAAGAGAACCTTTGAGCTGGGAAGATCTGTCCCTCCAAGTCCCCTCAAGCATTGTCCTTCTTCTTTGTCAAGAAAAAGAATGGTAAACTCCACCCCTGTCAAGATTATAGGTATCTTAATGAACACACTGTTCACAATGCCTATCCCCTTCCTCTTATCTCCAATCTCATTGACAAGCTCCACAATGCTCAGCTTTTCACTAAGTTTGACATCTGCTGGGGCTACAACAATGTCCATATTCAAGATGGACACCAATGGAAAGCTGCCTTTATTACTCATAAGGGGCTTTTTGAACCCACAGTGATGTTCTTCAGTTTGAACAACTCATCTGCTACTTTCCAGCAATTCATGAATAACTCATTCTATGATATGATCGCTGAGGGATGGCTCGTTATTTATATGGATGACCTCCTTATCTCTTCTCCTGATGCTGATACCCATCAGGAACACACCTCCCATGTCCTCTAATGAATGATGGAACTCAATCTCCACCTCAAATTGAAGAAATGTACTTTCACTGTTCCCCAAGTTGAATATCTTGGAATGATCATTCATTCTGGCAAGCTAGCCATGGACTCCATTAAACTCACTGGCATCTTCCAGTGGCCCACTCCTTCCAAAGTCAAGGATATTTGCTCTTTCCTTGGCTTTGCTAACTTCTACCAGTGATTTATCCCCAACTACTCCACAATTGCCCATCCTCTCCTCAACCTCACCAAGAAGTCTATGGCATGGTCTTGGTCCTCTGCTGCCCAGAAAGCCTTCAATTTTCTCAAGGCTATCTTCCTCTCTCAACTGGTATTGCAGCTGCCAGATCTCACTCATCCATTTGCCATTGCCACTAGTGTCTCTGCCTATGCATCTGGTGGCATCTTTTTTCAAACCAATGTGAATGGGGATTGGCACCCCTGTTTGTACCTCTCCCAGACCTTTCCTGCCACTAAGTGGAATTATAACATTTACAATCATGAACTCCTTGCAATTATTCACACTCTCAAAGCCTGGCAGCAATACCTCCTCAGCTCTTCTACTCCTGTTCAGGTTTTCACTGATTATAAAAACCTGACCTATTTTAAATCTTCCCAGAAGCTTAACCAACAACAAGCTTGCTGACTTCTTGATATTGCTGATTTCGACTTGTAACTTTCACATGTTGCCAATACCTCCCTTGCTGGGCCAGATACCCTTTCCTGTCATCCTGACCTTTGTCCTGACACTTCCCAGGATAACCAGGAAGTTACTCTCCTTCTGCCTGAACTTTTTGTTAACCTCATTGATGCTAACCTCTCCACCCATATCAAAGAGCATCAACAAGGGGACCCCCTCTGCCTCTCCATCCTACAAAAACAGGATACCTCTGCAGATGAGAAATTCCTGCACTCCTGCACCTCTGATTGAAAGGAAATTGATGGTTTGCTTACTTACTGCAACTGTGTCTTTATTCCTTCCTCTATTAATCTCTGTCACACCATTCTTCAATGCTGTCACAACCACCCCTCTGCCAGCCATTCCAGTTATTTCAAAATCTGACAACTTGTCTCTGCTGAGTTTTGGTGGCCTGGTCTTGCTTTCTTCATCCACAACTATGTTGCGGATTGTCCTGTTTGCCAACAAAACAAGGCAAACACTTATCCCTCTTACCCTACTCTCTCTCCCATTTGCTCCACTGCCACTCACCCTTTTCAGCAGATCTCTTGTGATCTCATCACTGATCTCCCTCTGTCCTCTGACTTCGATGCCTTGTTGGTCATGGTCAACCATGGGCTTACAAAGGGGGTAATTCTATGCCCTACCAAGAAATCTGTCACTGCTGAGGGTATTGCAACCCTCTTTTTCCACAAAGTCTACCTCCAATATGGTCTTTATGATAAGATCATCTCCAATCAAGGCCCTCAGTTTGCCTCAGCCTTTGCTAAGGAGCTTGGGAAACTCCTTGAGTACAATTTATCCCTTTCTACTGCATACCATCCTCAATCTGATGGTGAAACTAAATGAGTTAACCAGGAGATTAAAATGTACATCCGCATTTACTGCAGCTCCAACCCCACCAGATGGGCTGACTTCATCACCCATGCTGAATTTGTTTACAATCACTGCCCTCACTCTGTCACAGGGCAATCTCCATTCTATCTCATGATGGAATATGAATCCCATGCCCTTTCCTCCATTATTGATGAATCACTAATGCCTGCTGTCACTGACCACACTAAGGCACTTCTTGCTGCTCGTGATGAAGCACTTGCAGCCCATGATCTAGCCTGCCAAATCATGGCATCCCACATCTGCTCTACCTTCTTCCCATTTGCTAAAGGAAATAAGGTGTGGTTAGAAGCCTGCAATTTGAAATGGGCTATTATTCATCTGAAACTCTCTCCTAAATGGGAAGGACCCTTTACTATCAAAGAAGTTCTTTCTCCGATCACCTATTGCCTCCATCTTCCATCCACATGGAAGATCCACCCCATTTTTCATGTGTCGCTGTTATTGCCCTATCATGAAAATAATGTTCATGGAAAGAACTTCCCTGCTTCCCCTTCAGACCTTATAGAAGGTAAGGAGGAATATGAATTAGAGTGGATATTAAAACATTGAGGCCCCCTGGATAACCATCAATTCTTGATCTGATGAAAGAGATACTTGGCAGAAGATAACTTCTGGGAACTGGAAAGGAACTTGAAATGTTCCAAGTCTGCTTTGAATGAATATAAACTCCTTCACCCTCACCACTTTCCCTCATCCACTCTTCTCCCTTCTCACTTCACCAAGAAACTCAACTGCCATTCAAAGTAGCAATGACTTTCACTGTTGACCAAGGGTTTCATTCATGCAACACCCCTCTTGACACTCCACCCCCATTTATGTCTCAACTTCCCACTGAGGAAGTTCCTGATGAGCCTTCACTCATATCTTCTCCATCCTCCTTTACTGACACTTTTTCTTCTTTTCTTCTATACTTGCTTCTGAGCTCCCTTCTGAGGACTTCATAGCCTCACCCCCTGCTATTACCATCAGCCCTGCCATCATCACTCCCATCCCAGTCCTGCCTCCTGCCATTGATACTTGGTCTACTGGCATCCTCAGTGTCAACCTCCCACTCTTTATGCATGCCCTTTGTCAGGGTGCCCCCTCACCTGACTATTCCCACCAAGTCATGACCTACATCATGGACTCTCACCTCACTGTCCCCATCAGCTCACACCTCAACATGTTCTTACCACTGTAGCTCATTTATCAAATCTATATGCAGCTTCTCTGTTTTCCTCTCCTGGCCTCAGCCCTTGCTCGCATCCCTCATGCTCATGTCTCCCTCATCCAAGCTCTTATCATGTCTATCCATTGTGAGCTTCTCTCCAATATAGAGATCCTTGCCTACCAGTTAAACATGGGTGAATTTCTCACCAATCTCAACTGTTACATGCACAAGCTGGCTGCTGCCTGGGGATACACCCCTACCACTCCTTCCACCTCTTCCTCTCCTCTTGATGATGACAAGCTCACTGCACTTGAATGTGCCAAAGCCTGGTGGACCAGCCTTTACAGCAATGGTCATCTCCCTCCTTCCCACCCTCACTTTCACGAGACATGCTTCCACTGTTGCTGCCTGGGCCACATTCATGTCAACTGCCCCTCTTACCAATGTCCCTACTGCCTCTGTTGGCACTCCGGACATACTCAAGCTCACTGCCTGGCTCAACGACATGTTGTTAATCCACTTATCTCCTTCTCCTCCTCTTCCTCCTCCTGCAGCTCCTCTCACACATCCTCCCATGGCTCCTCCCACTCTTCTTGCTGCTCTCAGGGTTCCTACCACTGCCCTCCTGTGGCTCTGTCACCCCCTCTGCCTTTGTATCACATTGACAATGACTTTTGTGACAATATCATCAATGAGGTTGGCTGGGCCAACATTACCAGCTTCCCTGGACCCTCTTATGATGCCTTTTAGGATGTCATGAGTCTTCCACCCCTAGCAGGGGGGTAATGTTACATTTCCTCTTTTTCTTCTCTCTTTGCTTTTCCTTTTTCCTAGCTTCTGCTTTTCTCACACCTTTGATGCTCTCTTGTTCACTTTTCACTATAGATTCCACTCTTCTCACACTCTAGCCCTGTCTAGACTGCTCTCTTGTTATGCCCTTTGCCCAGGCCTTCTATCTTTCAATCAGCTGACTTATAATTGTTCCATCACTTTCCATCCATTTCTACATGGATATCTTACTTATCATTCATCAGCATGATTACTCTTTACATCTCTTCCCCAACCTTACTTGTTGTACTATAAAGTAGTGTACTTCCTGTTCTTTCTCTCTTTATGCTACTTCTACCTTGTGATCACCTTACAAGTCCTTGCATCCCCACTGCTCCTTGTATCCATGTACCTGGAATCCATTGTTTGTGTCCTGGCACTTATCCAGAGGATCATCAGCATCTGATCTCAGCACACCCCTGGGGGTGTAGCTGGAACCACTGAGGCACAACACTTTGTTTGTTGCCTTTTACTCATCTTGAAGCTTACCTTCAGTTCACTTCATCCTCTTTATCCACAGCAAGGTCTATGCCTGTCTCTACCCAGGCCTAGCATAACAGGCAGGACAAGAAGAGTCAAGCCTAGTCATGGGGGTGAGATTTTATGACTTCTTCAAGGATATCATGTAGCCTTGGAGATACTCCGGAGTAACCCAGAGGGTCAGATAGAGCCCAAGGCTCAAGCAGAGTGAGAACAATGACAAGAGGGTTTTCTGGTGTTTTTGTCAATATTTGTACCAAGGTACAAGATACAGAACTACAGTACTTATACCTTAAAGAGGCAGAACTATCTAGAAGTGTAATAAAATGAGACAGGTGCAAACTCAGAAGCAAAGCAGTTGTCTAGATATCTAGGAAATGAATGGAGATGTCAGGAAGACAATGTCCAATCATGTCAGACTGAAACTGAAGGGTGACAGGATGAAACAGGGGAGAGCAAGGAACAGGAACAGAACAGGAATAGTATCAATGATGGTAATGGTAGCTGACTGGGAATAGTAACAGAGTTATATTGGAACAGTCTGGAGATGACAAAGGGGAACTAGGGTAGTACTTAACTGGAGCGGAGATAGACTGGAAGCAGAATGGGGTAGAGTGGGAATAGAAACCTGGGGGAGCATATAATGCTGAGGGGCAGGAAGTGTTTATATGTAACTGGGGAAGACTGGAATAGTGACAGAGGGCCAGAGTTGCCTGGAGGGGAGTCAGAGGGCTGGAGCAGCTTACTAGGTGTAAAGACCAATTGTAAGCCAGATCAGAATGGGATCAGAATTTGGGTCAGAGATCTGGGATATGACAGTGAACTAGGACTTAGAAAAGGGAAAATGCTCTGGATAGCTAGTCCAGAGGAGCTAGATCCAAACACAAGCTAGTATTGGTGCCTAGATGGCTACACAAGTAAGACAAGTGCTCAAAGCTGGGAAGCTAAGAGCTACATGGGTGGTCTACTTATACTATCTAGAGTGGTGCATGGATCACCAAGCCTGGCTGGAATAAATACTAAAAAGGTAACTAGGTATAGGGTGAGGGTAAAGGGTATGACTAAATGGCCATGCATATCAAGGGTCTAAATGAAAGAGAAGTAATAGAATGAAAGGAAAGACTTCAGGATTAATGAATATGAAGACAGCACCTTAGCCTTGAGGCCAAGGAGATCCTATCTGAATTTCTGCCACAAATCAGATCCATCAATCTAGATCCAGATCTAAGATTCAAGATCAGATGTCATCTAGATTAGATCAGAAGATACCATTATCTAAGATCTGCTGCTAATCCTGTGCTAACCCTTTAGTTGAGGTATACTCTAAATAAGACTAACCATAGCCTAGGGTTTGGCTCAATCTGGCATAGAAGTCTCATGGTCACATGATGGTCATGTAACTCTTGTGCATCTGAACTATTACATTTGTAACACTAGTGTGGCTGGTCAATATCCTTGATTTTGTGTGGAGAGTAAGTGAAGAGGATATGGAGAGTGGGCTGGAGGATGGCAAAGAGAATAAGGTGGTGAGAAAGGTGATAGAACTCAGGACAGAGATCCAGGATAAAGCAGGAGAAGGAGAAGATAAAGATGTAATAATACTAGAGTAGGTTAGTAATAGCTCTAGTTAGTGTCTTCATAAACAGAGGTTGGAGTTCAGAATTGACTTAGGGGGCTGGGAATTAGAATACAAAAAGGGGTGTCAATGACTACTGAAGTAAAGGCTTTACAAGCCTTGAGTGAACAAGTTTGAAGCAAATGTAGAGTAAGTTTGGAAGTAAGGTTTCTGCAAATCACAATAACCTGTCAAGATGAAATCTCATGACCAGGCAAGTGGTGCCTTGAGTGGTCATGGGGTGATATGGAGAACAAAAGAACAACCAAGAAGGAAATAGAAGAATTAACTGAATTCTCTAGAGGGACAAGATTAGAGACTGATGTTAAAATGGTTGCTTCTGACATAGAGATAGAAAAACTGAAAAGGAATGAAGGGGGCAGAAGCAGAGAGACATGGGGCTTCAGGAAGACTACCAGAGAGAAGGTCAAAAATTAGACTAGAGTCCAATAGTCAAATGAAGAATTCAAAACAAATGTTGGAAGGGTCAGATCTAGAGTGGGAAGGAACAGAGTTAAGGAAGGTTTTTTATCTCCAAAGGGAACTGAAACATACTGATTGCCAGCAAGACAGTTCATTGTGTGGCTAGAGATTGGAGCTAAATCAGAGTTGAGTGAGATTCTGATAAAGCAGGTAGAGACAGAAATGTCAAAGACATATCCCATTTCTGATGTCCTTATTCAGTGAGCTTCAATACTGGTCCAATGAACAACTAGCACCTTGTTTCCTTGACAGGGTAGGCCTAATGTGGGCCAAACATCTGAAGTGTACAAGGAGAAGAATAGCCAGTAATATAATTCTAAATTGGAGAGATACTATATAATTCTCAGGAGAACAGGGATTTGGGACCAGAGGCATGGGAGAAGTAGCCAGAGGGGCAGAGCAGACACAATCCAGGGGTTCAGCAGTTAGGGGAGGTGGAGGGTCAGAGCCTATGAGGGACTGCCTGGTTGTGGATGCCATTCAAGAGATCAGTGGTTACCTTTGCTAAGAGATAAAGGAGCAAAACAAGCTCCTTCAGGACCTAGTCCAGATCAAGCTGGCAAAGGGTCATCAGGCTAAGTACATTGTGGCAGAGAGACCAAGGGTCATCCCTGTCAACCTTAAGGCTAAGGCCAAGTGAGAGAATGGCAGAGTGGCAGTTGGAAAGGATTCAAAAGAGTGAATGTTTCACTAAGGGTTGCTCACTGGTCTTACCTTCTATATACACAAATGACATGTATACTGATTGAATTACACATTGTTTATGTGCTGCAGCAAGAAAAGGGAGGTGAGCTACTTAGAAGAGGGATAGGGGTAATTGGAGGTGCTTGAAGATGGGTACAGTTAACATAGGTAGGGGTCAGTCATTGCACAAGTGGTAAGGGTAGTCAGAGGGGGAAATTGGCACAGAGCATGTCTGGTCATTGCACAAAGAGATAGACAGTCAACCAGGTAAACTGGGCACTATAGTGAAAGAAACTGGAGATGAAACAGAGGGAGGTCAGAGGGATAAGCAATGAAACTGAGGAAAGGGCAAGAGTGCTAGATAACCAGTAGATTGTGGATTGCTAGGTGCAATCAGTGGTTACTAGTGTGGTCACTAGATGCTATCCCCTCCTCAAGGTCAATGTCCTATTATCAACTAGGAAACAGAAAACAAAGGAGCCAGAGACAGCACAAGGTGCAAAGCAGAAGGTATCTGGAAGTATCTGGAAAGATAGGAGGGAGGCTGGAAAGAAAGGCCAACCAAAGGGATGGACACAGAAATGAGGAGTTCCCAGGGAATGCAGAAAGAGCAGAAATATCCCCAAAGGAGAAGAAAAACCCAGGGAAAATGAAAGGACAGGTTTCTGGATAACAGATTAGAGGAGAAACAGGAACTGAAGGCAAGAAGTAATGGAGTCATTAGAACAAGGCCAGAAGACCAAGGGATTCTCAGGGAAAAACAATGGAGGGGTTCAAAGGAGGTTCTGAAGAAATAAGCAGTATTCCCAGGAGACACAGAAGAGCAGAATCATCTCTAGGGAAGAAATACCCAGGGGAAAGAAGCAGGATTCCCAGAAGATGCAGAAGAGCAGAATGTCTTCCAGGAAAAAGAATGCCCAGGGAAACAGAAAGACAGATCCTGAGATGACATACAGAAAAAGTAAGGAAATACTCATGAGTGGGAATGGAGTCATTAGAAACAATGCCCAAAGAGCAAGGATTTCCTGGGCAAGAGTTGGAGAGAACAGAGAGATGTGGAGATAATTCTGCAAAACAGGTTTCCCAGAAGGGGACAGAAAGTGCCAATGGCAAGGGGGTTATAGGAAGATGGCACATAAAACAATGTAGTGCCATACAGAGGAAATCCAAGCAGGGACCATAGCAAACAGAAACAAAGCTCAAACAACTGCAAGTAGGAAAAGAAAGAGTAATTGCAGCACAGTCATGACAGAAGAGTGAGCTTTCCAGGGAAATGAAAAGAGACAGAGATGTCTGGAAAGAGCAAGAGACTTTTGGCATGTGAGACAAAACACAGGGAGTGCATCAGAGTGCAGAGGAAGAGAGGTGGTGCTTCTGAAGCTTGGTTGGTCAGCAAGGTGGGTATACATTAGCTGTGAGAATAAGAAAACAGATAGTAGGGGTGCCATGGGTGAAAAAGAATAAAGGGTCAAATGCTACAAGTTTAGAGAAGGTTGGAGGTAAACAGAGGTATCTTCCTGGTAGGCATATCAACAGACAAAACTGGCCTGCTACAGAGAGCAGAGCAATGCAGAGATAACTGTGCACTTAGGCAATGAAGTTGTAACTACCAGATAATAATGAAAAAGTGTGGTTCAAAATCAGAGTTAGCTGAGACCAGAGTGGTATGGAGCTATGGGGGATGCACAAGGTGCTGGCATGTGTTATTCAGTGAACAGATAAGGTACTACTCAATACCTGGGATCAATGAACCACAGTGGGTAAGTTAGTGATATCCTAGAATTAGTAAATACAAACCATCCAGCAGAGGGTAATGCTAGGCATCAACAGAGTAAATCCAACAGTCTTTGCAGGGTGTGTGGAGGTCTGATAGCTTGAGCAGAAGAGGCAAAATCAAAGAAGAAGGAAAAGTGTTGAAAAGAAGCAGGAGTGGGCAGAAGGGGGTTGGAGTGTTGGGACTTCCAAATTCTAAATAGAACAAGGTACCCAATGGGGGTTGTAATGATCAGAAGTACACAGAAGTGTGGTGCCAGAGGTCAAAGAGACAAGGGGTACAGGTTTAATAGATTTATCATACTTAAAAGGCCATGTCTTAAAAGGCTATGATCAACAGCCAGAAGTGGGTTGTCTAGGAGTAGACAACAGACATGAGAGGTTGATGACTGCCTATTGATAATCCTGGAGTGACTTGTCAAAGAAGGGGCCAGGAAATGGCTAGGGGATGCTTAAACTGCAATGACAAGATCTAGGCATGAGAAGTTGGTCAGAATGGTCCAGAGTAACATGGAGTGGTTTTCCATCAAGAATTACCAGGTGACAACAAAGTGTCAGAGGACTGAAGTCAGCTGCCAGAAAAGAACAGAAAAAATGGAGGGAGTGGCACTCATGGATAAGGGACTATAATCTAAACTGCATTCAAGGATTCATAAGGACTGGTGACACTGTGTGATTGTAGGGAGTCACAGCTGCTCTGGAGAGCCTGGAGTTGGGAATAGGGGAATACCAGGGTCAGGAGTCAGAAGTTAAATCTAGGTACATATATCTTGAGCAACTGGGACCAGTAACTGATGTCCTAGAACATTGGAGTGGCTTGAAGAGGCTCAGAAGTCAGAGGCAGTAGGGGGCTTGCACCATAATGGATAAATCAACTTAGGAATCAGATGCCTAGAAGAGTATGAGGTCATAATGGTGTCATTGGTGGTCATAACCTGACAGATAGCATGAGGGATGGATTGAAGTTCTGGAGATCTCAGAGGGATCATCTGTGAGTGTGCCAAGCATGCAGGTGGTTTGGAGCTGAGTATTGAGAGACAGTGGAGGCTGATCCTGAAGTAAAGGCTTGGAGAAGTGCAAGTGAGAGTAGAAATATACTGTTAAAACCATTTCCTTTCTGTATAAAACCCTTGACACTGAAGAAAGGTCATAACTCTGGAGGGCTCCAGAGGAATCTAGAAAGGGTTTCATTGATCAAATGGGACTCAGCTTCACCTTATGTGGTACACTCTTGCACTTTCCAAGTATCCCAATTTACATAGATATCAGAGGTGGAGAAGAGAACTGTCTTAGTGCTCAACAGGAGAGACAGGCAGGGTAAGGAGAGTCAAGTCTAGTCATGGGGGTAAGACCTTACAACTCCTTCAAGGATATTGCTTGGTCCTGAAGATTCTTCAGAGTAACCCAAAGGATCAGAGTGAGCTCAAGGGTTCAAGCAGAGTAAGAATAAAGACAAGGAGGTATTTATATCAATATTCCTATTGAGGTACCAGATACAAAACTACAGTACTTATACCTCAGAGAGGCAGAACTATCTAGGAGTGTAGCAAAGTAAGACAGGTACAAACTCAGAAGCAAAGCAGATATCTAAATATCTAAGAAACAAATGGAAATGTCAGGAAAGACAATGTTCAATCATGTCAGACTGAAACTGAAGGGTGACAGGATAAAATGAGAGGAAGCAAGGAACAGGAATGGAACAGGAATAGTAATGGTAATGGTAATGGTAACTGAGAGCAGAAATGGTAATGGAGTTATACTGGGATGGTCCAGAGATGATGAAATGGAACTAAGGTAGTACTTAACTGGAATAGAGATAGACTGAAAACAGAATAGGGCAGAGCAGGAGTGGAGGACCAGGGGAGCATATACTGATGGAGAGGCAGGAAGCATACATATGTAGCTGATGTGGACTGAAATGGTAATGGAGGGCTGGAGTTGCCTGGAGGGGAGTCAGAGGGCTAGAGTAGCTTACTGGATATGAGGACCAGTTATAAGCTGGGTCAGGATGGGGTTGGAATTGGGTTGAAGGTATGGGATATGACAAACTGGAGATATAGCAGAGGCATACCACACAATTTCTCTGCACCTGTTAAAATATATATAAAGTATAAGTATAATGTTAAACATATACCAAATTCCTTCCTGAATGAAACCTGTGTTGCTAGAGGACAAAGGTCAGGTTCCAGTGTCTTGTTGGTACATGAACCTAAGGAAAGGTCATAACTCCAGAGACTCTGGAGATGTTCAGAGGGGTCTGGAGGAATCCAGGAAGAGTTTTGTTGATCAAATGGGACTTGACTTCACCTTATATGATGTATTCTTGCACTTTCTGGTGTCCTGATTTACATAGATGTTGGAGATGGGAAAGAGGGCTGTCTTGATGCTCAACAAGAGGGACAGGCAAGATGAGAAGAGTCAAGCCTAGTTATGGGGATGGGTCCTTACAATTCCTTCAAGAATATCACTTGACCCCAGAGGTTCTTTAGAGTAACCCAAAGGATTAGAGTAAGCCTACAGACTTAATCAGAGTAAGGACAATAACAAGGGGGTGTTTATGTTGATATTTGTACTGAGGTAAAAGATACAGGACTATAGTACTTATACCTCAGAGAGGCAAAACTATCCAGAAGTGTAGCAAAGTGAGACAGGTGCAAACTCAGAAGTGAAGCAGATGTCTAAATATCTAAGAAACAAATGGAGATGTCAGAGAAGACAATATCCAATCATGTCAGACTGAAACTGAGAGGTAATAGAATGAAGTAAGGGGAAACAAGGAACAGAAATGGAACAGAAATAGTAACAATAATAGTAATAGTAACTGAGAGCAGGAATGTTAATGGAGTTATATTAGAATGATTTAGAGAAAATGAAATGGAACTAAGGTAGTATTTAACTGGAACAGAGATGGAAATAGAAACAAAATAAGGAGCAGAGGCCAGGGGAGCATATCAATGGAAGGCAGGAAGCATACATGCATAGTTGGTATGGAATGAAATGATAATAGAGGGCCAGAGTTGCCTGAAGGGGAGTAAGAGGGCTAAATTGGCTTACTGGGTATGGAAACCAGTTATAAACTGGGTTGAAATTGGGTTGGAATGGAGTTGAAGGTACAGAATATGACAGTATCCCCTCTTGGGCCTAAGTCCTTGAAGGCCATTGGCCTGAAATATAAAAGGTACTGGCATGTGATCTGAGATAGTGTGATAATGGGCATATAATCATGCATTAGCACCATCAGGGTAATTAAATGGAGCAGTGTGAAGGTAGTGAGCATGTGACCTTATTTAGTAACAATGGGGTGGAAGAGTGGAGTTGTTGGCTCACTATTATGGTAGGTGATTTCAGTGTTTGCAATGATAAGCTAACCCTAATCAAGGGCTTGTTGATGTCAATTTCAGTGAGAGTAAAGCAAGTAAGTGATATAAGAGGAGCCCTAGTGAGGCCACTTGCAGTAAGATACAAATGCTCAAAACTAGGGCTTGAAATATGCTAAGGCTATAGTATTTATATAGTACAGAAGAGTGCACAGACCAAGACCCTGATGGGAGAATTCCCATGGACCCTGAGGCACCATCAAAAAAAAGAGAAGCAATTGTGAGAATAGCCAATGGCTAAAAGGAAGTAATGCTTCTAAAATAGAAGAACAACAGAAATGAATAACAGGTACAAGACATGAGGCTAACCCTATGCCCTGGGTCTAGACCAGTCATGTGACCCATCATGTGACCTGATAAGATAAAGGATTAGATAACCACATGGAAAGATAAGATAAGATCACATGATTAAAAAATGAAAATTGTGAACTATAACACTTACTTATGAATAAAAATGGTTACTTTAGTGCAACTTGTCCTTTTTTTTAGTATAACAACATGGCTGCCTTCAACAACATTGTGACATGGATGAATGAGTGACTCATGGAGCTTACTGATGACAATAAGGCATTGAGTGATACCAAATATGCTAAGTGCAAGAGGCATGTGAAGGCAAGGAAAGAAAAAGAGCAGAGGAGGGTGGAAGAGGCCTGGAAGGCCATAAAGGAGGCTGCTCAAAGGCAAGCTAAGAAGGCCAAGAGGGTCCAGCAGGTGGCAGTGGCAGCTATGCAAGAAAAGGTGAGTATCATGGTTATTTACCTAAGAGCAAGGTAGCTGAAAACCATTAGGTGGCATGAGTGCAGGCCCAAGCAAGGCCTAGCAAGTGGCAGAGGGCTGTCACCTGCTAGTGGTGACCATATGGGAGGTGGGGGGCAGGGTGGTGCAGAAGATAAGAAGGAAGAACCAGCTGCTAGTGCAATTGGTCAATATTCTCAATTCCACATGAAAATTGAGTGAAGAGAATGCAGAGAGTGGGCTGGAGAATGGAAAAGAGGAAGAGGTGGTGGAAGAAGTGGCAGAACTAGGGATGGAGGTCTGAAAGGAAGTGAGGAGAGAAGAAGATAAGGATATAATGATACTAGAGTAGAGTAATAGTAGCTCTAGTTCATCTTTGTAAATAGAGATTGGGATTTGGAAATGGTGCAGGGGCCAGGAGTTAGAATATGAAATGGGGCATTAAAGACTACTTTAATTGAAGGCCTCACAAACCTCAAGTAAATGAGTTCAGAGAAAGGTGGAGTAATCCTGAAAAGTATTATAAAGTTGCAACATACTCTGGGGATACTCTGGATAACTCCAGAGTGAACAGAGCTTGGCTTTACCTTATGTGGTGTGCCCTTATGCTAGTACTGGGTGCTCTAATTTATGGAGGGATCAGAAACTATGGTGGTCCAGGATAGACTGCAGGGCTTTTCCTCTGAGAAATATGATGCTAAGTTGTGAAGTAAGTCATGAGACTTAGTATAGGATACAACATCAAGTCATGAAACAGGAGGGGATTAAAAAAGATTGTAATGTCATGTTATGGTCAATATTCAAACTGAGATACAAGATACATAGCTCCAGTACTTATATCTTAGAGAGGCAGATTATCTAAGAAGGGAATGGAGATATGAAAGGAGTTGTCTCATAAGTGAAATAGGTGCCAATGCATCCTGGATACAAATGGAGATGTCAGAGGAGACAATGTTGAATAATGTCAAATTGAAAACTAAATAATGACAGGGAAAGGCAAGGCAGAAAGAAATAGGAACAGGAAGTGAGATCAGAGGAACTATGGAGTTGTATCAGAATGGTATGAAGTTAGTGTAGGTAAAGTTGTAATCAACATTAGATAGGAAAAGATGGAGGTAAAGAAAACCAGGAAATATGCAGCTTAAAGCATGAAAGCAACTGGAGTTGCACCAGAGACATAGAAGAGTTGACCTATTGGCATGGAATGTGACAGAAAGTAAGGTTTCCACAAATTGCAAGAACCTATCAAGATGAAGTCTCATGACCAAGCAAGTGATGCCTTGGATGGTCATGGAACAATAAGGAAAACAAAAGAATAATCAAAAAGGAAGCAGAAAAATTAACTGAATTCCCTAGGGGAACAGGATTAGAAATCAATGTCAAAACAGTTGCTTTTAAATAGAGTCAGAGAAATTGAAAAGGAATGAAGGAGAGCAGAAGTGGAGAGACATGGGGCTTCAGAAAAACTACCAGAGAGAAGATCAGAAATTAGACTAGAGCTTATAATATCCAAAACAAATGTTGGAAGAGTTGGATCTAGGGCAGGGAAGGAATGGAGTTGAGAAAGGTTTCTTATCTCCAAATGGAGCTGAAATATAATGATTGCCAGCAAGACAGTTCATTATGCAGCTAGGGATTAGAGCTAAATTGAAGTTGGGTCAGATTCTGATAAAGCAAATAGGGGGAAGAAATATTGAAGATATATTCTATTCCTGATGTCCTTATTTGATGAGCTTCAATACTGGTCTGACAAACAGCTAGCTCCTTATCCCTATAATGGGGTAGGCCTAATGCAGGCCAAACATCTGGAGTGTACAAGAAGGAGAATAGCCAGCCATATAGTTCTAGATTGAAGAGCTACTACATGATCATCAGGAGGACAGGGCTCTGGGACCAGAGGCACAGAAGAAGTAGTCAGAGGGGCAGAGTGGGCACAATCTGAGGGTTCAGTGGTCAGGAAAGGTGGGGAGTCAGAGCCTATGGGGGGCTGCCTGGTTGCAGACACCATTTGTAAGGTCAGTGATTATCTTTGCCAAGAGATAAAGGAGCAGAACAAGCTCCTTTATAACCTAGTCCAAATCAAGCTGGTAAAGGGCCATCAGGCTGGGTATATTGTGGCAGGGGGACCAAGAGTCATCACTATTAACCTTGAGGCTGAGGTAGAGCAGGAGGACTGTAGAGTGGTAGTCAGAGAGAACCTGGAGAAGTGGATATTGCACTGAAGGTTGCTTGCTGGTCTTGCCTCCTATTTACAACACAATCAAACATGTATGCTGATTGAACTGCATATCATTCATGTGCTGCAGAAAAGAGAAAGAGATAAACTACTTGAAAGAGGGATGAAGGTGATTAGAGATGATTGGAGATAGATGCAGTCAACATGGGTAGGGATCAGTTACTACATGAGTGGTATGGGTAGTCAGAGGGGGCAATTGAAACAGGGCAAATTGTCATTTTATAAAGAGGTAGGCAGTTGACCAGGTGGGCTAGGCACTGCAGAGATCAGAGATGGAATGGAGGGGAGTTGGAAGGGTAAATGATGGGACTGAGGAAAGGGCATGAGTGCTAGATGACTGGTAGGTTGCAGATTGCTGGGTATGATTAGCAGTTATGAGTGTGGACACTAGATACTATCACTAGACATTATCCCCTCCTCAAAGTTAACGTCTCACTATCAACTAAGAGATAGGAAAGAAAAGGGGCCTGAGGTAATGCAAAGCACAAAGTGGAAGGGGTTCAGAAGGACCCAGAGAGATGAGAGGGAGGTCAGAAGAAAGGCCAACCAAAAGAATGGGCATGGAAATGGGGAAGTCCCAGGAGATGCAGAAGGAGCAGAAATATCCCCAAAGGAAAAGAAAAACCCAGGGACAATGAAAGAACAGGCTCCCAAATGATGGATCAGAGAAGGAATGGAAACTGAAGGCAAAGAGTGACAGAGTCATTGAAACAAGGCTGGAAAATCAAGGGATTTCCAGGGCAGGAAACAATGAAGGGGTTCAGGGGAGATTTCAAAGAAATAAGTAAGATTTCAAGGAGACACAAAAGAGTAGAATGTCTCCAGGAAAAGAATTCCCAGGGAAAAATGAAAGAACAGGTTCTGAGATGACAGAGGAGAAAAGATAAGGGAAACCCCATGAGTAGAAATGAAGTCATCAGGAAACAATGCCCAAAGAGCAAGGATTTCCCAGGCAGAAGTTGAAGAGAATGGAGAGGTGCAGAGAAAATTCCATGAAACAAAAATTTTTCAAAAAGAGACAGAGAATGTCAAAGGCAATTGAAGGGGGTTATAGGAAGGTGGCACATCAATGAAAACAATGTAGCACCATACAGAGGAAATTCAAGCAGGTACCAATAAGGAACTGAAACAAAGCTCAATTAACTGCAAGTAGGAAAAAAAAGGGTAATCACAGTGCAGTTATGATGAAATGGTAAGCTTTCTGGGAAAACAGAAAGAAATAAAGATGCCTGGAAAGGGCAAGAGACTTTGGGCATGCAAAATGAAATGCAGTGAGCATGTTAGAGTGCAGAGGAAGAGAGGTGGTACTTCTGTAGCCTGATTGGTCAGAAAGATAGGTATATCTTAAAACTGTAAGGATAAGAAAACAGGTGGCAGGGATGCCAAGGGAAAAGAAGAATAAAGGGTCAAATGTTACAATTTCAGAGAAGATTGGAGGCAGATGAAGGTGTCTTCCTGGTAGGCATATCAACAAACAAAACTGGCCTGCTACAGAGAGCAGAGTAATACAAAGATGACCATATACTTAGGCAATAAAGTCATAACTACCAGATAATAATGAAAAACTGTGGTTCAGGTTCAGGGTTAGCTGAGACCAGAGTGGTATGGAGCTACAGGGAATGCACAAGGTGCTGGCATATGTTATTTAGTGAACAGATGAGATACTACTCAATACCTGGGGTCAATAAACCATAGTAGGTGAGTTAATGGTGTCCTAGAATCAGTAAATACAAACCATTTAGCAAAGGGTAATGCTAGGCATTGATAGAGTGAATCCAACAGTATTTGTAGGGTGTGTGGAGATTCAATAGCTTAAGCAGAAGAGGTAAAAATGAAGGAAAAGGAGAAACATTAGAAAGAAGCAGAAATGAATGGAAGGGAATTGGAGTGTTGGGGCTCTCAAATTCTAAATAGAACAAGGTACCCAATAAGAGATTGTAATAATTGGAAGTGCATGGAAGTGTGATGCCAGAGGTTAGAGAAACAAGAGGTTTAGGTTTAATAGACTTGTTATACTTGGAAAGTCAGGTCTTGAAAGGCTAGAACTAATGGCCAGAAATGGGTCATCTAGGAGTAGAGAACAGACATGAGAAGGTAATGACAGTCTATTGATAATCCTGGAGTAACTTGTTAAGAAAGGGGCCATAAAACAGCTTGGGAAATGCTTAGACTATAAAGGCAAGATCTAGGCATAAGCAGATGTTTGGAATGGTCTGGAGTAACATGGAGTGGTTTTCCATCAAAAATCACCAGATAACAACAAAGTATCAGAGAACCAGAGTCAGCTGCTGAAAAGGAACAGGAAAAAATAAAGAGAGTAATACTCATGGATAGGCAACTATAATTTAAACTGCATTTAAGGATCCATGAGAACTGGTAATGCTATATGATAGTAGAGAGTCACAGCTGCTCTGAAGAGCCCAGAGTCAGGAATAGGGGAATGTAAGGATCAGGAGTCAGAAGTTGAATTTAGGCACATATATCTCAAGCAACTAGGGCCAGTAACTAATATTAGAGTAGTTTGGAAAGGCTCAAAAGGTCAGAAATGGTAAGGGGTTTGTGCCATGTGAAAAATAGATCAACTTAAAGATCAGATGCCCAGAAAAATGTAAGGTTGTAATGGAGTCATTGGTGATTATAGTTTAACAGATAGTGTAAATAATGGATTAAAGTTCTGGAGATCTTGGAGGAATTACCTGTGAATGCACCAAGCATGCAGGTGGTTTGGCATTGAGAGTTAAGAGATAGTCTAAACTGATTCTAAAATAAAGGCTTGAAGAAGTGCAAGTAAGAGTATGAATATACTGTTAAAGTATATATGGAGTACAAGTATACTGTTAAAACATATACCAAATTCCTTTCTGAATAAAATCCTTGTTGCTAGAAAACAAAAATCAGATTCTAGCATCTTGTTGATGCACAAACCTAAGAGAAGGTCATAACTTCAAAGACTCCAGAGATATCTAAAGGGATTCAGAGAAATTTAGAAAGAGTTTTGTTGATCAAACAAAACTTGGTTTTACCTTATGTGGTATACTCTTGTACTTTCCAGTGTCCTAATTTACATAAATGTCAGAGATGGGGAAGAGAACTGTCTTGGTACTCAACAAGAGAGATAGGCAAGATGAGAAAAGTCAAGCCTAGTTATGGGAGTAGGTTCTTACAATTCCTTCAAGAATATTGCTTGACCTTAGAGGTTCTCCAGAGTAACCCAGAGAATTAGAGTAAGTCTACAGGCTTAATCAGAGTAAGAACAATAACAAGGAGATATTTATGTTGATATTTGTACTAAGATACAAAATATAAGACTATAGTACTTATATCTCAAAGAGGCAGAACTATCTAAAAGTATAGCAAAGTAAAACAGGTACAAACTCAGAACCAAAGCAAATGTCTAAATATCTAAAAAACAAATGGAAATATCAGAGAAAACA
>JBBPKN010000481.1:0-38403 GCA_038089275.1 Pulveroboletus cf. rosaemariae
CTCAAACAAGCTTCAAAAGCTTGATATGATGCACTGCATGAGCTATTTACTTCCCTTGGCTTCACCCGCAGCAATGCTGATCACAGCCTTTTTCACAAGTGGGAACAAGACCAGTTCATTATCATTGCTGTCTATGTAGATGACAAACTGATCTTGTTCAAGAGCTACAAGGAGATTGAGAAATTCAAGCATGCACTATCAGCCAAGTACAAGGTAACAGACCTTGGTGAAGCACATTGGATCCTGGGCATGGAGATTATCAGGAATAGAGGTAAGGGCACAATCTCCCTCTCACAGCATTGTTACGCTCAAACTATCCTGGAACACTTCAGGATGGAAAATGGGCAAGCTGTGACAATACCCATGGATGCCAACAGCAGGCTCCCTAGAGCAGAAATGGCAGCAGTCAACATCAAAGCCTACCAGAGCAGATTAGAAGGCTTAATGTACACCATGCTCGTGACTCAGCCTGACCTCACATTTGCAGTGGGTGTACTGAGCAGACACACTGCCACATCTGGTCAAATCCACTGGACAGCCCTCAAATGCACTTACCACTATCTACATGGGACAGCTGACACATGGCTCACTTACAGACAGTCCAAGGCCTTCAAACTATTTGGCTATGTGGATGCAGATTGGGCCAGAGATGTGGACAATTGAAAATCCATCTTGGAATGCATCTTTATGCTAGCGGGTGGTGCCATCACTTGGACCTCAAAGAAACAGAGTTCTGTTGCCCTGTCAACAACCAAGGCTGAGTACATGGTGGCAACCATAGCTGTGAAAGAGGCTGCATGGCTGAAAATTCTATTTTCAGAACTTGAGCCCTCTCTCATGCACTCTGCCATTAATATTTCCATTGACAATCAATCTGCGATGTTATTAGCAAAGAATGCCATACTCCATGATCAGACAAAGCATATCACTATTTGGCATCATTTTATTCATGAAAAGATTGTGGCAGGAGATATTTCACTCAAGTACCTCCCCACCAACACACAGATCACTGACATCTTGATCAAGGCATTGAGCCAAGAGAAACATGTCCGTTTTGTGGAGGGAATGGGTTTGATGCTGTAAGAAGAAATGATTTGGCAAGTGGGTGTGTTGAAATTTTATTCTATTATTTCATTCCTCTTCACTCTCCTTTTTTTCCCTCATTCCTTTTGATGTCTCCAGGCCACTTATTCCTTGAGATATATTCTTTCTGAGGCATATGCTGGACATTTCCTTATGTAATCGCATCATCCTTTTGAGTGTGGACACTGCCACATTGCACCTCAGTCTTTCATTCATATGAAACTGAGGTGAGGCCACCATACATTCATTACATTCATTAACTGAACAGTACCTACAAGGTCTCCTTGTGTATAGGTTAGTTTAGGAGAATGCTCATAGTCTTTTGTTCATATGAAACTGAGGTCTCCTTATGTATAGTGTGATATCCTCAGCAGTGTTACCTATCAAAATCTTCACCCATGCAGAACTCCACCCAGTGCCACTACTTGTTTACAACCACTACAACTGGGTCACATGTTGTCTGGTTGCCCCACCCAAAATACATTCTCTCTATTGACATGTCATAGCACACTGTGACTCTGCTTTTGACCTGAGTTATCACTACACTACTTTCTGGCCACCTTTTATTACAACCCATGCTCATTCCAAATCATTATGCATATGTGCCACAATCCCAAATAGAAACCTGACATCACCAATACACTAGGAGGAGGAACAAAGTGATGATGACTACATTACAAGAATGAGTAATTAAAGAGAGCAAGCTTAACTACAAAGTACAAAAAGGAGTCTGATTGGCTTTTTTTTCTCTTGCTTGCTCATGCCTTCTTTCCACTTTTGTCAAGCCTTGTTCATCTGCCATCCTGTATTCTTTTGCACCTGCTTTTTCATTTGTCTTGGCATCATACAGTTTATTCCCTAAAGGTTGTCTTCTATTATTCTGGTTTGGGTTTATAACAACTAATGCAGCAACAGACAATAGAATAGAGGCAACACTTCAAGACATTGAAGTGAAGACCACCTGTGATATCTGCCTGTACTCAATAATAGATTTAGGATTCTAGAGTAGGGGCATGCAACTGTCAAGAGTGCAAAGACTTAGTTATGTGCAAGATAATGGACTATTATTCATATGTACCTGTCAAGAGTACAAAGACTATGTATGGGTAAGTACAAGTAAGTAGTATGGGGAAAATAAGGAGCTCACCTCAGTTGTGTACAAGTCAATGGACTAAGGTGCTTGGGACTAAGGAGATACATCATATATACTAATATTAATGTATCCTATGATCAATGTAATAACTGCATTTGTAGAACTGCCAGACTAAAACATAAAGGAATAAAAAGAAAAGTACATATGTGAGATAGTAACAATGGAGTTTTTTGGGACTGAGACATATCCCAAACATGTGATGCCATAGACTGTGTGCATATCTGCTAGGGACAGCACTGTTTATGTTTCTGGCTGCATGTATGCTTGATAATCTATCACTCAAATGGGTCAGGATAGAAAGATCAAATAGGGGAAGCAGGTAAAACAGTCAAACAAAGAGAATAACATATCACACTTTAGAACTTGAGATATACCTTGATTATGTTTCAACTTTACTCAGAACATGCATGACTCAACAAGCATCTCTGTCATATAAGAAAAATGAAGACCACCAATTACCTGCACTATTCAACTACAAGTGAGACAGTTCTCTATTTCCTTCTAACATGCCCCTACTATGCTGATGACATTACTAGATCAGATACAAAATGAGCAACAGAGCACACAAAATTGCACTCTTACTAAACCACAAAATCTTGGCTACATTCAAGTGACAGGCCATTTAATGACAACTTTCAGCAACATCACTTCCCTAGCCAACCCACCAAACCATTAGCTACTGCCTGTCTGAAGTTAAAGGGCAAAGGATGCTATATGCTGTATCACCATCTCCCACAGAGAGGTATATAATCCCCCAAAGATATCATACTATATACAACACACTTGCCCTATAAAAACCCAACCCTGCCTTACACAGATAACATACATACTGCATACACCTACTATACTACCCATTGCAAATGCATGTACTAATGGAACTAAGGACTTAGTCAGAATGGAGAAATGACTATATTAGTATCTAATGGAACTAAGGACCAGATACATGTTAGTAAATGATACTATAGCATACAGTGAGTTCATGCATACCTCAGTTGGAATGGAGAAATAACTGAGGATGCAGTGTGAAATGAGGTACAGTATTAAAGGGAAGTGGAGCTGTCATACATTAATATGTTGGGTAGGAAACAAAGGGATTGGTGCTGTCACAGTGAAACATAAAGCTGTGATGTATGGAGATTATACCATAATCAACACTCCCCCTTAGCTGGAGTTCACTGGTGCAGTCAATCTGAGTAACCCAACAAAACAATGGTGCACAGCTGTGGGCAGCCCTTTAGTGAAGATGTTAGCAATGTTGTCTGTGAATGCAACATGCTTTGAAGTGAGTTCTTTGCATTTGATTTCATCATAAAGCCAGAAATAGAAGACATGGATATGGTGGATGCAAATGGAAATCTCATTGGGGGTTGTGAGGATGTGAATGGCTGCAGTATTGTCAATACAGAGGAAGGTAGGAGTCATCAGACCTAGACCAAGTTCAGTGAGCAGATGGTACACCCAAAGAATTTTGCATCCAACATGAATGGCAGAATAGTATTCAGCTTGGGCTGTGGACAGTACAGTTGCTGTCTGTTTTTGGCAGACCAAGAGAAGACACCATGACCAAGCATAAGGGCATATCCAGAGATGGAACAGGTGTGATTTGGTGAGCCAGCATGGTCAGCATCAGAGAAGGCACAGGGGATAATAGATTTCATTGTGGTAGGGTCACTGAGGTTTAAGATGAGGTCACAAGTGCTTTTGAGGTACTGAAGAATGCATTTCACTGCAGTTCAATGCATTTACCCAGGATTTGCTGCAAACTGTGCAAACTGTTGCACTGTGTGTATGATATCTGGCCAGGTCATGATAGCACAGTGGTTTAGTGCACCTACAGTGTTTTGGTACAGCACATTTCGCATATTAGCAATCTCATCAGCAGTGCTGGGAGAGTGTGCATGTGATAAGTGCAATCCAGGTTGCTTTGGCATTGATATTGGATTTGCTGATTCAAGCCCATAGGCCTTGAGCATGGAGTTGATATATTGGCAGTGAGATAGTGATATGGTGCAAGCATGTCAATTTTGAGTGACCTTGATTCCAAGAAGGTATTGGATCTTCCCCTGGTTCTTGAAGAAGACATGCAGATCAAATTCATGTTTGAGGCAGGCCATTTCTTTCAGTAAGGAGACATAGAGGCCAAGATTGTCAACATAAGAAGTGATGATGGAGATACCAGATTTGTGGTAATGAATGAAGACACATGGATTGGAGGTACAGACAGTAAAGTCAAGTTCAACAAGAATTGACTTGAGCTTTCTGTACCAGAGGTGGCTGGATTGGCACAGACCATAGAGTGCTTTGTGGAGGAGCCAGACATGGCTATTCAGACCATCAGCAATAAACCCAGGAGGCTGTTGAACATAGGCAGGCTGGTTGGGGAGCATGTCACTGTTGAGAAAAGCTGAATTCACATCAATGACATGGACTTCCCAGTCAAGTGTGGCAGTGATGGAGCATAACAGGCAGATGGACTCAATCCATACAACAGGAGCAAAGGTCTCATCAAAATCAATACCTGGTTGTTAAGTAAAACCATGCATAACAAGGCAGGCCTTATAGCAGATAATGTGACCAGAGGAGTCATGCTTGATATGGAAGACCCATTTGGTGTCAATGGCTTCATGGTTAGTAGGAAGGGGGACAAGCTCATAAGTCCCAAGTTAAGCAATTGTATCAAGCTTGTTGCACATGGCCTGTTTCCATTTTGCATGGTCTGGTGAATTCATTGCCTTACAATAGGTGTGAGGGTCCTCTCTGAATGCAATGTTGATGTTTTCACTGGGCAAATTGGGTGCAGGGGTTGTATTCAGCTCTGTGTCAGAGGCACAAGAGCTGGAATCCAAAGACTTATGGTCAGAGCTCTGTTGCAAGGTTTGTGTGGCATCAGATATTGTATGACAGGCCTTGATTGCAGCAGTGTGAGTAGAACAAGCATGGGAAGGTAAGGGTGGAGCAGGAGCCTGGGGTGGCAGAGGCTGTTCAACATGGTTGAGTATAGCAGGATGGAATGGCAGAGGTGGCTCTATATGACCAAGTGGAGCAGAAGGGGGTTTAGGCTGAGGAATGGGTTGCTAGCTGGAGTTGTTGTCATCTGGATCAGAAAGAGATGAGTGGAGTAATTTATAGTGAAATTGACACTTCTCCTCAGCCAGGAAAAAACCATGACCATTAGCACTGTCATCAAAAACAGCATAAGCAGAGATCTGAATGCCATGTTTGGCAGGTAGATAGAAGTGCCAGCCCTTCTGAGTCTCCAAATAACCAACAAACATGGCATGCATGCCCTTTGGGTCAAGCTTTCAACAAGTGGGTGAGTCATCAAGGACATAAGCAACACAACCAAAATGGTGAAGATGAGAGATATCAGGTATATAGCCATACCATGTTGTATACAGGGTGGAGTTGGGCAGGAAGTGAGTCAGGTGACAGTTTTTGGTATAAATGACATAATTGGCAGCCTCCATCCACAATGAAAGAGGTAAGCCAGAGTTGATGAGAATAGTGCAAACACAATCAATGAGAGTGTGATTAAGCCACTCAGAAACACTATTCTGTTCAGGGATCCATGGTGCTGAGGACTCCCAATGGATGCCTGCCTGTCACATAAAGGAGAGCCAGGCAGTGCTAAGATATTCACCACTATTGTCAGTCCAGAAGATTTGGAGAGATTGTACACATGAGTTCTCTATCTTCAACTTCCAGGTTTTGAAAGCAGCAAAAGCATTACTCTTGTGACAAAGGAAGAGGATCCAGACCCATTGGGAGTAGTCATTAGTGAGTGTTAGCATATAACATGTACTGGAAGCACTGTAAACAGGAGATGGTCTCCAAAAATCAGAGTGGACAAGAGAAAGAAAATGGCTGGCTTGGCCACACCAAAAGGGTGGGAATGAGGCCCTGATCAGTTTGCCCATGGCACATGATGGACACACTGGCAGATCATGGGATAACTCAGCCTGAGTAAGGAAAACACCAGTAACAAGCCCTTATTTGAGCAGTGAGTGCACAGATGAATAGTTCAAGTGTCCAAGATGGCAGTGCCATTGCTTAAGCAGGGAAAGGGTCATAACAGCAGGGTAAGCTACATCAGGACAGGCATGAGGCACATCAAGGTAGTAAAGGTGATTAGCATGGCAGGTGGCAGTAAAAAGTGGTTTGCAAGATTTGAGCAAGAGGTCATGAATCAGCTATTTATTATCTTTTAATTTGAAGAAACAACATCTGGTACCAAAAAGGGTGTAGCAGTTAGCATTATCAAGTCGACAGACAGAGATGATGGAGGTGAAGAAAATGAGGACATAACAAACATCATGCAAATGGAGTTTGGCAATGCCAGATGGTCTGCTGGTGACAATTTGAGCATCACCACAACCAAAGATGGCAATGCAACCATTTCCAAAACCACTAATGCTCCCACCAGATATTGCAGAGTAGGACATGAAAAACTGATGATTCACAAGGATGTAAGTGGATGCTTTGAAGTCAACAATGGAAGTTAAGCAAGCAGAGTAAGCAGAGTACACAAAAAAGGCAGGATGAGAGGAGGAAACCAGCAGTGTGAGAAAGCCAGAGGGTAAGTGTGAGGGAAAAGTAGCATCCAACAGTAAGCACTTCTCAAGGACAAAGTTAGAAACTTCATCATTCTGTGTGTTCTCTTCAGCAACTTTTGCCTTTTTCTTTTTTTTGCTCTGTGGTTGCTTTTTTGGTCCCTTTCCTTCCAGATCCCCATTTTTTGCATAGCAGGTGGATTTGTGGTGACTGGCATGCTGACAGTTGGTGCAAAATTTTAAGCTGGAGACAAGGGCAGTGCATTCCAGGGCAGCAAGAGCACTTTCAGTGATACTATTGGATAGTGTGGAAAGAGCAGGTTTCTGGTGCTGTTTTTCTTCAAGGATCTCAGAGATAACACTGGATAAGGTTGTTGTTGTCTTGTTGAAATGCACATCTTTAATGAAATAATCCCAGGAGTTAGGATCTTTGGGATTGGAGAATAGTGTGGATAGTAAGATGACAGCAGCAAGCCATTCTTGAAGGATAAAATTTGCATTGGCAAGGTAGTGCACAGCTTCCTGGTATTCATTGATATGCATTGAGATGTCACCACCACTTGACATGTGACATGTAAGGCAGCAGAACCAGTATATAATCAAACCAGTGCCAACTTGGCTGAACTCAGCAGCAAGAAGCTCCCAAGCTTCATGTGCAGTAGTCAAATGTACAATCTTGACCACAAGGTCTGCCTTAATGCATCCAGTAATGGAAGCCCATGCAGCATCATCCATTTTTCACCAAACTTGATGTTGTACTGGATCTGAGGGCTGGGGCATGGTGCCATTTACAATATCAAGTAGACCACAGAAGCTGAGTGCTTTCTTCATGCAGTGAGCCCATACAAAGTAGCCAGTTTCATCAGAGAGGCAATTTTCATTGGTGTGCAGGAAGAAATGGCTGGAATTGGATGGCATGTCACAGGAGGCAGGGACAGACAGAGTTGTTGAAATCAGGGCATTTCCCTGGCCAGACATGATAATTTGGAAGGGTAAAGTTGTGGTTGTGAATTGTGGGTTCAATGAGTTCCTCTGTGTTTGTTTTAGACCATGGGGCTCATAACCTAATGAAACTAAGGACTCAGTCAGAATGGAGAAATGACTGTATTAGTACCTAATGGAACTAAGGACTAGATACATGTCAGTAAATGATACTGTAGCATACAGTGAGTTCATGCATACCTTAGTTGGAATGGAGAAACAACTGAGGATGCAGTGTGAAATGAGGTACAGTATTAAAGGGAAGCGGAGCTGTCATACATTAATATGTTGGGTAGGAAACGAAGGGATTGGTGCTGTCACAGTGAAACATAAAGCTGTGATATATGGAGATCATACCATAATCAACATGTACTGTCTAGCAAAGGGCTCCAGCCTATTGGACAATAAACGAGGGGAAAAAAAGAAAGTACCAAACGATTCTACGCATGCCGATGCTCACGAGGCAGGCCTCTGACCGCCGTTGCCTCAGAGTATCCACCCCGTCGGCAATCGTGGTCAGCAAGACAGTCTAAGCGTACTCCAATGGCTCCACTGACGCCCTCACAAGCCCCACCTACCTGGAAACACACCGTTCAAGATGTCGACAAGCTCACCGAAGCACTAGAGAAGAACAAGAAGGTTAGCGACGACATTGTAAGCTGTCTGAGGATGAACTCGGTTTTGATAACGTGAGCGCCGTCTTGTGTCATCTCTTGCATTGTGACAAATTAATCTCCCGACTTCAAGGTATTTGTGAGTCTACACGACTACGAAGTGGGAGGTGCTTTTATCTGCATCTAGTCTGCATTGGCCCTTGCCGAAGCTGAGCTAAAGGGTGTCTCGGAATCGCTCGCTTTTTACTGCAATGTCTCGACAGACAAAGCGCTACGCGACGCTTCTACCTTGGCCGACGAGCGTTCACGCAAGTTTTCGAACGAACAGTCGATGCGAGAGGATGTATACAAAGCCAAGAAGATCGCGGAGGCAAACCTATGCAAGACAGGTGCTTGGGATCAATTGAGTGCTGAGCAGAAGCGACTCGTCGAAAAGATGCTACTCGACGGCAAGCGGGCAGGCTTGGGGCTCGAGAAAAGGCAAGACAAAGAGAGGCTCAAGATTCTGAGGGACCACCTTTCAGAGGCATGCCTGAAGTTCCTAGTTGGTAACTGCACCCTGCATGGGAATTACCGGTACTGATGTACACTATAGAAAAATTCCAACGAGGAGAACGTGGGTTGGTTGCTATTTTTAGTGGTGCTGATTGAAAAGAGGTCGTACAGGGTCGCATCAGCTTCACGCGTGTGGAGTTGGATGGTGTTCCAGAGGATGTGATCTCTGGGTACGCTCAGCGAACAGAAGGTGACGAGGTGCTGTATGATGTCACGTTCAAGACGCCGGACATCTTGCCACTCGTGAGCCTCATGTATCTATCGAAAGTGTTCAGTCTAAAGCCTGGGATGAAGTTCGATCATGCAAACATCCCCGCGACACGCAAGGCCGCACAGTTGGCGCACGAGGCTCGGCTTGAGGTCAATACTGAGCTCTTGAGCACTATTCTCCGTCTACGCAAGGAGGTCGCTCAGATTTTACAATATGATTCGTGGGCGGATTATGCTACCGAGGTGAAGATGACAAAGAATGCTGCTAATGTCAGAAAGGTGAGCAAAACTGAGGAGCATCCGTGCATTGCATGACTCAAAATCGCCTGGAGTTTTTGGATGAATTCAGGAGACATCTTGATCCTATCGCAAAAATAGAATTGGAAACCATCGTCGCGCTTAAAAATGAAGAGCACAAGGAACATGGTTTGCCAATCGATGACAACCTTTATATCTGGGACTACAGGTACATCATCTCCTTAGTACCGATATTGCAATGTTCAGTTGATAATATGGGTCTTGCTGCCAGATACTATAGCCGCCTCTATGTCGAGCGCAACTTTAGTCTGGATAATTCTCTCGTCAAAGAATACTTTCCTGTTTCGTTCGTTGTCCCGGCGATCCTTAACATATACCAGAATCTTCTCGGGGTCAAATTCGTGGAGATTGATGGTGAGGCAAAGGATGTGTGGCATTCTGGTCAGTCATTGCCATACCCTTGCGTCGGATATGAGATTGATCCCAATGCAGATGTTCAACAGTTCGTGGTCTGGGAAAACGACGCACAAGATGAGTCGGCTTTCGTCGGATATTGCTATCTCGACCTTTTCCCTCGCGGTATGTAAGAGTTACGCTATATAGTATTGTGATTACTCTGACGCACTATCTGTGCCCTATCTTTTAGAGGCCAAGTTTTCTTATGCTTCTGTATTTTGCATTCTCCCAGGATATGAACTTCCTAATGGGAAACGACATTACCCTCTGGCAGTTATCGTTGCTAACCTCGCGAAGCCGACGCCAGAGCGGCCAGCACTCATGGATCACTTTAATGTGACGACTCTCTTCCATGAGATGGGTCATATTTTCCATGAATTGTTGAGTCGGACACGGTATTCGCGATTCCACGGAACAACTGTTGCACTTGATTTTGCGGAGGCACCATCGAAGATGCTCGAGAATTGGTTGGTTGTGCTCTTATTTATGGGACGTGTCAACTCCTTGAAGTGGATGACATTTTACTTGCTGGGAACCTGAAGTACTCAAGAAGATGTCAAGCCACTACAAGACGCAACACCCGTTGCCGGACGATGTTATCTCCAAGATCATTAAGAGGTTGGCATCCACGCTTCAAATGTGTGTTCTTTGGGTCCTCAGCTGCGCGTACACAGTCGCTACGTTAATATTGGGCTTTTCTACTTGTGCCAACATTTTTATGCGATGTTTGATCTCGTGGTGCACGACAACAGCTTGGGCGCAGACACAGACTACACCAAGTTGTGGAATGGACTGAGACAACAAATCACGCACCTCAGAGGCGGAGACCAGCCTGGCCAGGCTGCTTTTGGACACATTGTTGGTGAATACGACGTTGGATACTATGGGTTTGTTGTCTGACTCGGCACTCGGTCTTTCTCAAGTGCGATTAAACTGACGTGTGCACCACAGATATATCTACTCGCTCGTGTTCGCGACAGATATGTATGCAACCGTCTTCAAGAAAGCGCCGCTTGATCCCAAGTTGGGTAAATTGTACCGTGACAAGATCCTACTTCCTGGTGGGGGCCGGGACGAGACGGATTTACTCAAGGTATGTAAAATACTCACCGAGCACACACGGTGGACTAACAGTACTTGATTTGTGTTAGGACTTTTTGGGACGTGAACCGAATTCGATGGCATTTATCAATGAGATTAAGCAGGCCGGGCAATCTTCATGACGATTGGGAGGACTTGTTATGACACATGTATGGTAGCCGCGTATCCTAGAGGTTCATTCTCTAGTACAGCCTTCATAGTACCTTCCGGGGGACCAGCTCGGAAGCTGGTGTCTTGGGCGAACCACGGCGCTGGTCTTATGGAAAGCGGGGCTGCCTGGTCCTAGAGCCACACGTAGATTTGTCCCGCAAACCCGTAGTCTGAAGTTTGACACTCGTAGACGCCCGATGACCCATAAACCTCGTCGTGCATATCTGAGCCATCACCATTCCACTGGTACTCGATTGTCTATGCCGCCCGTGGACACTATCCTGAGTATTGATTCAGTACGCATTGAGATCGACACGGAGGTTGGAAATCTCGGACGGAGGCACCAGCTGACAGAGATACCACCCAGTCGACGGTTATCAGGAGCAGTGTCCAATAGATGGATTTCTTCGCACCCGTCGCTACCTTTCTGATGATTACGACCTAGCCAAGAGAAGGCAGTAAAGTTTTTCAGCCGTGACTCGGAGTCTGAATTCGCTAGCCTCTGGCCACCACAACGAGGAGCGAGTTTTCGTTGAAAGGTACGTCCAGCTGTCCTTTCATCTCGTTTCTTTAGACCCTTTGTGATGAACAACATATCACATTCAAGCTCAACAGTCTTATGAACTGCTCGTTCAGCTGCTGACTTCTACTTCTGCAATTCTGATACTTTTTTTTGTCTACTTATCGAGCTTCTGTTGACTTCAGTATTGCAGTGGTCCCACAGCGTATTCGTTCCACCCATCAGGGAGGTGGATGCGCTGTTCAGATTTTGATATCCCCACGAGACTGACTGATCGAACGCAAGTGACGTCGGAGTGAAATTTAGTGTGGGCAGACATCTACTGTATTTTAAAGTACACGATGAATAAAGGTCCAACATAACACCAAGGTGTACATAGACACGACAAGAGGCTACAAGGCAGTTCCACGCTCGAAGCTTGCCCGGATTTCTGCAGTATATTTGTCGTAATATCTTGCAATCTAAAATTTGCCGTCACTAGGTCTAGTAAACTGGAAAGAGAATAAGACGACCACACCTTCTTGTTGAACACCCGATTTCGTTCATTGATGTACGTGATATCGCCTTCGTCCTCATTCAGTCTCTTGCGCGAGAACTTTGCCTTCTTGTCAATACTGTAGGAAGCAGGTTGAGTCGACGTCAAGGACAGCCAAAATTCCACTCGCTCTCGGTTGATTTTGCCAACGACTCGGTCAATGGCATCTTCAGTGGGCTTGTTGTCTGCGTAGAGCAACGTGTTGGCGTCTCTGTAGAAGTCATCCACAGTCATTCGTTGCTCGGTGGTCGGGATCATCTTCGAACCCCAGCCGTCAGCTTACTTGGTAGGTCATCGGTCAAATGGCGACGAACCTGGTTTCCTGTGGCGTCCAAAGAGATCAGAGCCGAGGAGCCACCTGACGGCGTTGAGCTCCCAGATTTTGAAAGTGTTCCAGCAGCCAAGCTCAGCGCCTGTTCTTTTTGCCGGTTATAAGCCTCGAGGTCAGGCTTGAGTAAGTCAAGGTCTTTCTTGTACCGTCTTCTTGCAGCGTGTGCATCATCTTTGGTTCCAAGTCAGTCCGCATAAACGGGGAGGGGCCAAAGACGCACCATGAAACTCGTAGTCTGCCCTCCGAGCTTTGCGTGCCAATTTCTTTTCCCAGTTCTCGTTGTCTTCTATCGTCCATTCCCAGTTCTTTGAGCGTTCGACGTCCTCCCCATTTGCCTCGGCCTCAGCCTGTGTCCGCAACATCTCTGCCAATTTCTTTTGACGTTCAAGCCGTGCTGCATCCCGAGCTGTGATCTTGGCTTTTGCAGACTCCTCGATAAGCGACTGCCTGTTTTCTCGCGTGGATGTCCGCTACCGAGAGAAAAGGAAATGAAGGGTATCGTGGGTGCAGAAAGTATAAGAAACTCACCATTCTAGCCCGAAGTTGCTCCATCTTTGCCTTGCGTTCCTCCATCGTCGTAGTCTCGGTTGAATCGTTGCCTCCATTTTCTGGAAGGGTAGGTTCCGGTGACTGCTCTGAGTCCTCATTATTTGTCTGTGGGTCGACATGTTGGATATCTCTGGCATGTAATGTCGGAATTGGGGATGACATTTGCTGTGATGCAAGTTGTGGTAGAAACACTGGCCAGGGGAATGATTATGTAATAGGACTACTACACTGTCACCGTGAGTAGGTCACCGTCGTAGGTCAGGTTGGCGCCCATAACCGATGACTGCCGACACTCTCCGCGATAGCCCGATCCACACAGCGCTTGATTGCTGTGTCTTTGCATCCAGAACTCCTTTGCAATGAGCCTTTTGTGGTCCAGTCTTCGGTTCGCATCTTATCCCACCGGTGTCGTATCGAGCGTGCGCAGGTTCGGCTTCTCGGTCTCAAGGAGTAAACAACGTCTCGTGATCCTTGGTTCGGGATGGGGCGGATATGAGGTCCTGCGGGGTATTGACAAGAAACGATGGGGTCCGTCGGTTATACATCGCTCGATTCACATTCGAGCTCACACTTGGTCCGCTGCAGACGTTACGATCGTCTCCCCCTCCAATTCCTTCAACTTCACGCCACTGTTAGCGAGTTGTGCCGTCGGAACACTCGAGTTTCGTTGCGCTGTTGAACCGGTGGGTGTTTTGGACTTCCGTTTGGATCGAAAACGCTCATCGTCTATTCGATAGGTCAGAAGATACTCTCCACAAGTGGTATAATCCACATCCCACTTAACCCACTCGTGTATTTGACCTTTCCACAATCGCCTAGACTGCCTACCAGGCCTGGTGTGATGCCATCGGCGAGTTGTAGTCTTCACCCGTTCGTCAAGTGAATTAACCCCTATCAAGACTTCAAGCAGAAAGTTCTGACGTGTGTGCGCACAGTCTGCATGTGATCTCCAGGAATATATTGTTCACAGGATTGATCTATAGATGCCAGCGACATCTTCTTTGTCGTCTGAAAAGCCTTCTGCTCCGTTGGCCGAGGGAACCACCACCGAGACACGGCTCCCTGGCACCGGCACACCTTTCACATTGCGGTATGATAAACTCGTGGTTGCTGTTGGAGCATATTCCCAGAGTGAGTGGACCTTATCCAGTTCGTGGGCCTAACTCACTGTCACCGTAGCTTTCAATGTTCCAGGGGTCAAAGAGTATGCACACTTTCTGAAGGATGTCAAGGACGCCCGAGCAATCCGGACGCGTATCCTCGACTGTGGGCCCCTATGGGTTTCCTAAAAATATCGTCCGTTACTAATTCCGTGCAGGTTTCGAGCAAGCCAACCAACCGGTCCTTTCCGATGTTCAACGGCGAAATCTGCTCAACTTTTGTATAGTAGGCGAGTAGTGATCTTCACTTCGGTTTGAACAGGATTTCACAATGTGATAATGGTTTTAGGTGGTGGTCCCACTGGCGTCGAATTCGCGGCCGAGTTACACGATCTCCTTCATGCTGAAGTGGAACGACACTACCCCTCACTCGCTAGGCTCGCCAAGATTACATTGTATGACGTGGCACCGAATATTCTTTTGAGCTTCGATAGGTCACTTGCTGCGTGAGCTGTGCAAAAATTGACATGGAACGGGCCGGTCCTGAGTTCGGTACAATAGCTGGGCCGAAGCGAAATTCCGCCGAGATGGGATCAATATCAAAACTAGACATCACGTCGAACGTGTCGAGAAGGTGCAGGATATCTATAGACATATACGGGATCTTCTGTTGATGCACCCGCTACAGGATAGGATGTTTGTAAAGGAACAGGGAGAAGGTTCCGTAACAACAACCCCCTATTGATAATCCTGTACAACTCACGAGGCTCCACAGTTCCATTTGGTCTCCTTATCTGGAGCACGGGTTTAGCACCTAACCCCTTGGTCCAGTCGATCGATTACATTGAGAAGCACGAGAGATCGCAGAGGTATGAATGTCAGTTACGTCCATGACGTGCCCAGACTAACTTCGCGTGACAAAGTCTTCTGACTGACGACAACCTGAATGTCATCACAAAGGACGGTCAGATCGATCCGGAGGTGTGGGCCATCGGCGATGCCGCAATTATCAAGACGGCAGTGCTCCCCGCAACAGCTCAAGGTCGGGACCCTGACACCTACTATGCGCCGCCCGTGGGTTGCGGGTTATCGTCTTACTGATTGCCACATGACTAGTTGCGAATCAGAAGGCCAAGTATATGGTAAAAAAGCTGAACAAGATCATCAGAAATAAAGACCACACGAAACCATTCGAATTTCATAATCAGGGTAGCCTGGCATATCTGGGCGACTGGTCTGTTTCATTGTTGGCTCATACCGAGCCCTTTCCTAATGCCCCCGCTATAGGAAAGCCATTTATGATCGCTCCACCGCCGACACTGGTATCAAGGCAAAGGAGTCAGGTCGGCTAGCGTGGCTCCTATGGCGGTCGGCGTATTTCACCATGACACTCAGTATCCGGAACAAGTATGTGTACAATAGATTATTTCCAAACAGTCGTTCATTACAAACTCCTCCCCTCCGCCCCCCCTTTTATCCTAGGATTCTGGTGCCGACGTACTGGTGAGTTCGTGTTCTTGGTGATTGGTCTTGGACTGTTCTCGTTCTATCCCGAAGACGTGCTCAGGACCCACTTGCCCTTTACAGGTTCTTGAACTGTGCGTGTTTCCCATTTCTGGCCGATCCTAGGCGCTGCAGCCACGCGGGCACGATCGTAGCTGACGATAATTCTTGATTTCGATAGGGATCTTTGGCCGCGACCTGTCCCGATTCTAATACCTCTCGCTTCATGCATCAGGATCTCCACACACGTGCGTCGTACATCCCCGACGATGACTAGAGATGCGAGCACCTGACTCGTCTACGCCCTGTGACTCTCACTTACGGACAGAGCTTATCACAACGACCCTTTTTGTTCCAATAATAGAATCTCGAGTCTTTTTCGGTGTGATACAATGTTCGAGAGAGGCCAGTCGACTAGTACAAAGTGATGCTATCCGTATCATACCATCGCAACATAGGAATGGGGGTATAATTGTTGAACCAAGAAACAAGATCAACAGAGATCACACGGTCGATACGATTTGTGGACGAGTAGAAGGGGGGACGGGGAGGTGTGAGAGCAACGAGGGTTAGATCTACATGTGTTCAGAGAATCAGAACCTTGCGACGGATCTTGTGCTTCTTTTCTGGAGGACTGATCGGGGCGGGTGGTGAGGGATCAGGAGGTGCTGTTGTTGCACACACATACGCATTGACGGTATCGTCGTTCAAATGTGAGAAGAAATGCACCAGGTAAAAAAAAGGCGCAAACGCACATGGCAGTGGTGATGATGGAGACTCGACAGGAACCCCAGCGACCAACTCCTTTATGAACCCCATGTTGTTGCTCATCACTTCGGGCGAGATCCCTTGACCTTGTAGATCAGCAATCAGGGCACCCCACGCGGGTTCAATATTCTTGGAGGACTCGATGATACCCCTCGTGTTGACACCGACGTGGGAGACGTGTACGAACGAGTGCGGAGCCGGTCCGGAGATGATGTTCGTCTTGACGGGTTTGGGTGGTGGTGACGACGGTGTCTTGGTCCTTTCTTTTTTCACCGAGTTGGAGCGGAAGGGTAGAAAAATGCCTAGAACGGGGGTGGAAGGAAGGAGGAGGAGGAGGGGAGAACACACATCAGTCGCTCCGTTACCGGAGACACGGCCACCCCGTCAAAGAAGAAGGGGCGTACGATGACGTCGCGTTCGGTCGACAACTTTTTTGAAAAAGACAGCCGCTTCACCGTCGTCGTCGAAACAGAAACCGAACATCCGAGTCTGGAGGACGAGCGCATTTCAAGTCATGTCAGCGATCCCCACCCTTTCTGCGTTGTTAGGGAAAGGAAAAGCACCGTTCCGGAAAAGTAGTGGAAAAAGGGCTTGTCCTTGTTGTACTCGAACACCTCCGGGACGGAGAACATCCAAACGACTCTGTCCGTTTTGATATCGACGAGGCGGAACCAGTACTGTTCCTTGAGCCGAAGACCATGAGTGCCCGTACCACGGTCTGGGGGCGGAACACCCGGAGGTGGTCCGTCGCGATCGCGTCCGAAGACGAGAATGCCTCTTAGGTTCGAGTAAGTCCAGTTCAGGTGCGCATTGATGAAGGGGGCATAATACACTCGAACCGCAGCGGTGGCGATCACCTTCTGCGCGCTGGGCTCGAGGACAGATGAGAGGTACGGGTGACGCTGCTTATCTTCTGCAGTGAAGAACGCTGTTGCGGGGTTATGCATAAGAGAGAGACGCGAGACGAGGATAGGGTGAACGAGAGTGATGAATATACGGTAGCAGTGAGAGATCGTAGGGGGCGAATGACAAGCGAGCTTATATACTGACTGATTTGCGGAAGGGCGTCCTGTGAGCCTACGTGGGTGGAAGAAAGCGGCATCGTGGTCACCGCATGGTACCATCCTGGGGTGTGGCGCGAGACTGCCCCGAAACGGATGGGTGCCAGTATGGGTAAGGGCACGCAGCAACTGATCGTAGCGTGACCGGCTGACCATGCCCCCGTCGGCTTTACAGGAGAGTCTTAAACAAGTTCTGAGCGGCTGGAGGGCGAAGGGATCTATTTACATCTCCACAGCCCACAGGATTCAGCCTGAGAAAGCGAGATGGATCTTTGGGTAAGTGCTCTCAAATGAGGGCGGTCATGAGGAATGTTGACATAAACTCGCCCCAGATCGGGGCAGCAGTTCGAACTTTGGATGGCAAGAGGAAACGACCGACCGTTGCTATGTTAGAATGGCGCCGGAAGGTAAAGTGCTCGCGATTCGTGTCAGCGATCGAGTCCCCGAGCCCAGAACGGGGCACTTCTCGCAGCGTGTTCGTCCCCACACGTAATCCTCGTCCAACACGTGCACCTCCGGAAGTGAACGTCGTTCGGGCAATGGTGCTTGTGGGCGAGCGAGATTTGTTCTAGTTCGTCCCGTCAACTCGACTCTGACTTCATCTTGCCGCGCCGAAACCCACAGGGTCAGTTAAGCAGCAGGGCGTAGGACTTTGGACGGACGGGGATCCAGTTCAGAATTCATTTAGTTTCCAGTGACCATAGAGAACGTACCTCGAAAGCTGTATGCCCGAGTCAAGGTTAGGTTCCATTCTCAGGAGACGCTCGCACCGAGGCCAATATTACCGCGGCAAACAGGCACTCGACCCTACGCATCATGCGAATCCCCGATGCCTGGGCTTAATCGCCGTCATGCATGGTCGATTAAACCTGTCCGCCAATTCTAGGGACGACACACGACAGGTTTGAGACTCTGAAAAGCCATTCGTCCGGGGCGCACAAGTCGGAAAGTAGATGAGAATCAAGCCTGGCCGGCTGGGCCGCCGACGTTTCACACTTGGTTGACCTGCTAGGCGCCCCAGGAGTGACCGGACCCACATGAACAACGTAATACGTTGTTTAATCACAGAAATATTCAGAGGACAGCCTGCGGCCTTGTACAGATGTCAGGTGAACCATAAAAAATGCACTCGCACTTCAGTGACGTGAACAGATACTTTTTTGGCTGCAAACCTAGTCGTCCCTTGCGAGTATCTTTGTGTTTTGTGCTTCTTGCCGACGCAAAACGATCCCGCGACCCAATCACCACAGGTGAGCGTGTTGAAATGGTGCCTGTAAGACACCAAAAATGGCCAACTGCATCCCTACACATGGTCGGTATCTGGGGTGAAGGTACCCGCGAAGTTGCCAGCCTCCATAGCTGCCCGCGGGTTCTTCTCGCTGCGCCACCTCAGGTGAGGAAGACGGAGAGCAACCTTTGACGCGAACACCAGAGCCCGTGCACTACCCACAGGGGTAGAACCAACGCCACTTCCGGCACGTTGGAGGATCCCACAGCGGCCTAGGAGTCAGAAAGCGCTTCTGCCTTGATGCAGTGAAATTACATCAAAAAAGCGGCCCTGGAGCATTCGTTCATAAAGACCAAACAGGCGCCCTTGAGTATGCGAATCTTGCGATCGTTGGCACCTGATCGGCCTGGAACTTCGCCATTAACAGGTTGGTATCGGTAGGCATCCAGAACGTTGCGCAGAGATAGGGAGTATGGTACGTCGTGATAAACTTTGATGTAATCTACACCTTCCAAGTGGACACTGCAGATGTCCGTCGCGAGATCACCCGAGGACCCCGAAGCACGCTCCGAGTAGTGCTGGGGAGAAGAGGGACTATTGCTTTCCCAAACTTGCTCTGATGAGGTGTCTCCTGTCGAGGACGCATCCGCGGGAGTAACATGGAAAGATAATGACAACGGACCCAAGTGCTTGGCTTGCTGTATTGACCCGAGAAATGACCAAAAGTGGTGTAAGGAGTCGGCGATCCACGTCACCGCAGACGGCTGAGCTGCGGGCACAGGCAGGCATGGACTCGGGGAGCGCGAGGCAACCTGTGTCTCCTCCAATATCACCGCAGCAGAAGCACCGTCCCATGGTAAACTACCGCGCACAGGAATAAGCCAGGCACCCCTCCCGGACGTGCAGTTTAACAACCGGTCCACTGAGACCGCGTCATACGGAGCGATGGGTGACGGCAGTGCTTTTCGGTAAGGTGGAATTTTGACGGTATCTATGGGCTGGAACTTTACTGCTGGAGGCGGTATGAAATGTGGCTGAAAGAGATGAGTTTCACGGCGACCCGACTAGTACGATGCACAAACCTGCGGTATCAAAGCCAGGATACAAAAAGATTCAAGTCGAGGTCTCTTCGCTTTTTCGTCTGCCTTCGAGCTGTTATCTTGTGTGCGCTTTTTATGGTGAGATGGCCCAAGTTGTCCGGATCTCGAATACATCAAAGAGGCTTGGAAGTCGGTGCTTTCGAAGTTTTGGAGGTCTTGTAGTCGCAAATGATCGGGGTCATCCGCGTGAGACGGTCGGCCCCACTCTAGAATGCTCACAGACCATATTCCAGCTGGTGAGGGCGGTGGGCTGAAGCGATATTGGTAGAGTCTATCACAATGCAGTGCTACTCTTCTTTCAGTGGGTAAAGCAAAGGTCATCTGATGCGACACGTACTGAATGTGGAGGATTCAATAGGCAGCTGTGGTGTCACCCACTGGTCACTACTCGAGCAGGTAAAGGCAAGGTTACGTCCTTGTTCCAATCGTAGGGCAGTGCCTGGAGTCGACAGGGTCGCAGCTCCGACAAAGTCGTGGACCGTTATTTTCCAGCTCGCTCCCGCGAGAATGCTATGGTCTTTGGAACTTGTCAACATGGCCCTAACAGTCCAATCATCGGGACGAATCAGTGAGCAGGGTTATGGTCGGCATTTTCCGAGAGTACAATTAGGTCAGCAAGGGACTCTGCTGTCTCATTCTCCTTGTCTCGCCAGACGACACCGGCTTACAATTGTCGATATGGCACAAACTGAGCACCGCAACATCGTCATCGTCGGTGGTGGAATAATTGGCTGTACCACTGCTTATTATCTCTCCCGGCACCCTCTGTATTCCCCCTCGACCACCAGCATTACTGTATTGGAGGCATCGGCCCACGGTGTTGCCCAGGGGGCCTCTGGAAAGGCTGGTGGACTGGTGGCCAAGTGGGCATATCCGCGTGAAATCGTCGATATTTCTTTCCCCGAACACGTCAGGCTGGCAAATGAACACAACGGCAAGGAGAAGTGGGGCTGGCGGTTCGTTCGCTGCGGGAACTGGGAGGGGCGAGGCGAAGATCTAACTGAGCGTGTCGGCACCGGGGTCGAAACGGGTAGGCGGGAGAACTTGGAAAAGAAAGCCAGACTCGGCTCGTCACCAGAGACCACGTCGCAAAGGGCTCGACCGGATCATCCAAGTGACCTGAACTGGGTGAAGGAGTGCCTCACCGAGTCTTACAGTCCGATGGCTGCTCCTGATGATACGGCACAGGTCCACCCGTATCTCTTTACCACGAGCATGATGGACCTTGCTATGGAAAAGGGGGCGACGCTACTCAAAGGAAGTGCAACCATGATCGAACAAGAAGATGGCCGTGTTACGGGTGTTTGCTACAGAGACCCGAATGATGACTCGCCAAGGGTCGTCCCAGCCACGCACGTCATATTGTCTGCCGGGGCGTGGTCGCCATCGATCGTACCCTCTTTGCCGATTTCCGCGACCCGTGCGCATAGTGTCGTTGTTCGCCCCAAACCTGGCGTGACCATAGCACCTTACGTTTTGTTTACTGAAATAGCGCTTCCGCGTGGCCAATCGGTAAGCCCTGAAATATACGCCCGCCCTGACAATGAAATCTATGCATGTGGACCGGGAGATGACTCACCGCTCCCCGCGAATGTGGATGATGTCAGCGCGGACGAAGCTGCATGTCAAAGTGTATGGGAACACGCTGCAAGTATCTCTGCGGAGTTCAGGGAGGGGATGGTGGAAAAGCGCCAGGCCTGTTTCCTGCCGGTGGTCGACAGCGGTGGAGGACCAATCGTGGGTGAGGCACGAAAGATTGCAAGGGGGCTGTATATTGCAGCTGGGCACACCTGCTGGGTCAGTCGCTCGTAGCCCGTCATCTTGTCGTCCTGACCGATGGCAGGGTATTTGCAACGCTCCAGGAACCGCAAAGGTGATGGGCGAGCTGGTGATGGACGGGAGAATTCGGTCGGGGAACGTCGCGAACCTCAGGCCCTGAGCTTTGTTTGTGGCGAGTCGAGGAGAGCGGTTATGTACAAACGTTGCTGGACGAATAGTGACATTTGCGCTTGACCTCATCGTCTTGCAGGACAGGCACGAGCGTTGGGAAAGACGTCGTTGGCAGCTTTCACGGCGGGTCCGAAGGGGAAGCGGGTATTGCATAAAACGCCACTGTGATAGTAGCGGATGACAACGGACACTTTTTCAGTCTGCGGAGGTAGATCGCCAGCCCGCTAGTGCCAGCAAAATGCGGTCGTTCCTGAGTCCCAGATCGGGCCTCGCACCATAATAAAGCAGTCCGGGACGACCACAGTCCTCGTACGTCCCCCCCGTCTGGCGGTTCCCGTGCTGCTCAATTCACTCTGCCACAGCGCCTTCGTGTCAGGACGGTGGTTAGCACATTCGTCATTGGCAGCTCAAAGGGAGGCAGTTCGGAATCGTCAACGATCCGGTCTCTCTCACACTCGTTTGAAACTCCCTCGCTCGTTCATGCTTACAGTCGTATTGCTTACGATTCAGACGTTTTGACGGTGTGCACTCGACCCTTTGCGCTCTCACTCTCATCGAGCCTACGTACGCCCATTCTTTACGATCGGTAAGTGCACCGCTATTTCCAGGCCACCCGTCATTCCCCGCCTTTGCACCCTCGCGACAAGTCCAAACTTCGATCCCGCGGTTGATCTCGGAAATGAATTTTCTAACTGACGACCGTGTTTCCAGCCCCCAGCCAGTGCTATAATCCTAGCACCTTACACCTCTCCCTTTCAGACACCTCCCCCAACGTCGGGGTCCACACTCGCTTCAGCCTCAGAGATGAAACAGTCTCGTCTACTTCCTGCGCGACACATGGTTCTAACGCTCGATGATCACCTCGAGTAAGTACTCTATCTAGCCCTCTGGCTCCTTTTGCTGACAGGAAAAAGCCTTCTCTGTTGTCGAATGAACGTCCAGAAGACGACGCTTGAGCTTGGCGCTTGCATTCCTTCGACCATCGACCTGCGCGTCCTTGAGCACGCGCACATGCCGTCGCACATTCTGGCCGTGTTTGATATCCCGCCGAGCGAATGGGAGCCGTCGTACTCTCCCATCCTGATCCCAATTCGCGCCAACGTACACGCACGAGAGTTCCGCACGAATATCATACCACAAAGCCCAAGTGGAATGCCATGGCCGGTTCCGTGTGTTTCTCCCTGCGGACAATTCATCACAGTTCCTGTCGTCCCGCTTCACGTCCCTCACGCACCGTCGATACCCTTGTTGTTCCTCTTCGCCCTTGGCCTCGAACCACGCTCGCACCTGCTGTGCTGCCGCTTGCTCCCATCAGAGGTGATCAGTGAATTTCCTGCTCTTCCTGCGATGGCCCAAATGATGGGGAAGCTGTGCAGCGACAGGGAGCTGACCGATTATATCGTGTTCAATCAAGGCTTGTGGAAGAACATCCTGTTTCTTGGACCACGAGATGCGGGATTCGTGGGGATCGCACGGACAGCATGGAACGTTACCGTGGAGGCTCGACACAATCGACAACGCGCCGCCGTTGCAGGAATGTCGACCGACCGCGGAAGCCCCATCCCGAGCACATGACGTTATAGCATACGCCCCACCTTGATCAGACCCATCACGCGCTTTTCATTCGACCTAAAATGGCACTCATACGACACCATCGTCGCGGACGAGGATCATGATTTGGACAGTCCTTTACAAGTTAGTGATACACCATATGACCTAATTGCACGCTCGCTGTTTTGACCGCTCTCTTCTTCCTACTTATTGCGTACTCTAAGCCAGTCGTAGTGGATACTCTAATACACCGTTCTCTGTTTTTTTTTCTTTCTTTTCTTTTCTTTTCTTTTTGGCCCGCCTGTATACTTGGTACGTCGGCTCCGGGCTCGGTTTGGGTTTGACGACACCCGCGATTCTGCCACCCCAAACCGAATAATGACTTTAAAGGCAAAACAAACAAAGTTAGATATGTACGCTCCGCCTGCGACTCGGCGCAGTTCTATTTCATTTCCGCAGGCGAAACCCTGAGTGCTGGGCGCTTGGGCACCCCTGAGATACGGTATGGTGAGTCAGGTAGTGAATTTTTTTTGTCCCTGGGCCTGTCGAGTCAGGTCCATTGCTAGAATTTGACCTGACGAATTCTCCCATGGATTGATTGGGCCTCCCGAGGTCAGCCACGGAGCGGGTCGGGCGGTTCCCGAAAAAGAATACATTAAACATATAATCAAATAAAGACGCAATTTATCGCCCTTTTTTCTTTTCTTTTCTTTTCTTTTTTGGTGCTGTGGTGGTCCGACGCATGTCTCATTTATCGTCGGGTCGCTTGTCTGATATAGGCTAGCATAGTTTCTCCCTGACTCGCACTGACGCGTGTGTAGGATGACATCACCCTAGATCCCCTTTTCTTTTCTGCTGGGCAGACTTCCGGTGACTTCCCGACATCTTTCACACTCTGACTCAAGTGCAAGGGTAGCCAAGGGGTATTACACAATGTCGTACAATAGATCAATGAGTACACCACTAGAAAGAAGAGTACATAAATTAACAGCGTTCAACGTACTCGCAAGACAAGAAAACCAGCCTAGTCGACATCCATCTGTCGTCCCTCGCCAGCACCGGCAGCCGTGCGGCTTCTCCTTCGTGCGTACTCACTCTGGCGAACCCGCCTTTTGGCGTTCATCATTATGTCCCCACTTCTCCCCCTGCCGGCCACTTCGGCACCCATACTAGAACGCACCTTGCTACCTGCCCTTTCGCTTCCAGCACCCGCGCTCGAGCTCGCGTTCGCTGCTCTCTGCGAAGCCAGCCTCGCAATAACCTTGGAACGTGAAATGCGTGGTCTCCGGCCAAGTGGAACCTTTGTTTGCGCAGGCGTGGGCGACTTCAACATGGAGGTCTGCTTTTCTTTCGGGCCTTGACCAGCGATGCTTGTCGCGGCGACGGCCAATGACATCGGTCGGTGTGCTGCAGGTGGACTGAGTGGCTGAGAGAATATCTTTGCGGCGCAAGCAGAGCTGCTTGGCCCTCGTGGACTGTTCGTGTTCTGCTCCAACGTAGCGCTGGGCTGAGGCGACAACGCAAACCGCTGCCTGGAACTCGTTCTCGCTTTCGTGAACGTTGAGTTTTGTGGCGCGGTAGGGACTGGGATGCGAGTGTGACCGTTTGTCTTGGCGAGCGAGCTAGCGGTTGGCGCCATGAGCGTCGACCAAGTCCTCGATCGGGGAATACTACCCGCATATTTCTCAGTCTTAGCCATAGAAGTCTTGATGTTAGACTTTGTTCCCATCGAGCAAGCGTGACTGTTGTTTGTCACAAGACCCGTCTTCGCGCTCAACGACGAGAAACCAACGAGAGAACCACCAATGTTGTTGGATCGACTGTGGCCAGCTACTGTCGATGACCTCGTGTCCGCGGCGGCTGATGAGCCAGCTACATTGAACGATGCAGTAGGCGATTTCAGAATGCCAGAAGATGATACGGGCCCCCTACCTCCACCGCCAACCACAGGTGCGGCAAGCCTAGAGCGCCCAGGAGCATCCGATTGTAGCGATGTAATACTGCTGCCAGACGGTATGCGTCTCCCTTGAGAGTTAACAGGTGGTGCTCCAGAGGAACCAGGGACCACAGCCGATTTCTTCCCTTCAATAGGTCTAGTAGGCGCTTTCGTCTCCTCTGTCAGTCGAGTTGGCTTCGAGACGGGTATGTTCGATGGGCCCTTGGACCCAGCACCTCGGTTCCATACATTCTGAACGAGCGATCTAGCAGTGGCAAAGAAACCGAGTCGCGTAGGTTTGGCGTTCGCTATCCAGACGGATCGTCAGCCAGACGTAGGGCATTCGAAAAGGAGACTCACGCGGAGGTGCACGTCCGAAGCTTGGTCGTCCCTTGCTGCTCCGGCGCTTGGCTTTGTTATGCTCCAGCTTGCGACGAACTGCTTCTCTTTCCTTCTCTTTCCGAGCTTCCTCCTCGGGATCAGGCGTCGGAGTTACTGGGGCCCTGCCAGGCTGTGCACGAGCTTCTGGTTCCTCTCGTTCAACACGAAGCCGCTTCGACAAACGGCTGTTTACAATATCGTCCTCTTCATCCTCTTCCCCCCCAAAGTCCCCGGGGTGTCTCTTCACGGAAGCTCCACTGGCAACCCTGTATCCATTAGGTCGGTGACACACAGCCTGCACCCCCGTTTTCCTCTCCTTCACAACCAAACTTGATTTCCTCTTCTTTGACAGAATAGGCTGGGGATTGGTAATCTGAACACCGCGCTTCGCCGCATAATGTGATGTTATTGAATCCATTTTCTCGAACTGCTTCTGATGGATCCTCTCAAACATGTTGCCAACACGAAGCGAACTGTTGCCTTCTTCTTTCCCTGTCGATTCCTCGGTCATCGTCCGGCGATTATTCAAGACGCTAGCCTCAACAGCTTCCACACCAGCTTCCACAAGTTTCTTGTTCATCTCGTCCAGGACAGACTGTGCGGCTGTACGGAACTGAAGGTTCGACGTATTATGCTGGGGAAGTGGTGAACCAAACACGAATGGCTTAGATCTGGGAATATCCAGTCTTGAACGAATCGAGGCATCCCGTAGCTTTGGAGCAGGTGAGAAAATGTCAACGGGCTCAAAAGAAGGCTTCTCGATGGACTTGGGAGTTGCACCCGTGTTAAATCTTGCACTGGTGTTGGTCTTCTCCGGCGTGGGTTCGTGGATGGATGGAGCCGCTAGTCCGCCAGGTATATCCATGTCTATATCCATGTCCGAATTGTCGTATTGAACAGATGGAGGGAACTGCTGCTTATCCAAGTCACCAAACCCTTGAAAAGTTGGGATAGCAGGGTACAAGAATTCCCGTGCGACTCCACCTGGGGACAATGGCCATACAGGGACTGAAGGAGAATCGGAGCCTCCCGGCGTGCCAGGGATGAGGTCAAACGAAGTGGAAAATGGCTCAAGTTTGGGTGGAGACAGTACCGGCTCTGGATCTGTGGTGGGATTTGAAACGAGGCGAATTGTGGTCGTAGCTGGAGCTTTAGAGAGACTGAGCCGCGCGTGCGAAGGGGCGGGAAGACCTTGGAGATCTGACTGCCCAGGAATTGGTTCTGCTGGTGGTCCTGCGGGGCCACCCCCCGAATCGGAAGTGGGGAGAGTTGAGGGTGATTGGACCACCTCCCTGCTGGAGAGACTAGAAGACGAAGATGTAGTGCCAATGATCTCGGACGTATTGCGTTTGAGTCCCAAAGAAGTCGCTATAGCTCTGAGAGATGACGTGACAGAACCTGACAAGATCGATGAGAAAGGACCATGCTCATCAAGCGAAAAATCCACCTTTGGATGTAGTCGTACCAAACTCACACACTTGACGGTCAGAGGCACCTCGGTTACTCCGCAGTGTCTCTTCGTCCACCTCTGCGATTGCGTCCATAACCACTTCCCACTGTTCACTGGGACGAGACAGGGTGTTAGACATAGATACGTTCCCATCTCCAGAGTGACTAGATGCTTCGTCCTCGCTGTCCACGGTGGGCCTTGCGTCCAGATTATCGCTTCGAGCAGCGATACTAAGCGGGTCATCGAGTGGTAAAGTCTTGGCATGAAGCTGCAGTCGTTCAATGAGTTCCTTGGTCTTTCCAGACGCCTTCAGCGAGTGAATCTTGCATAATTTGACGAGTTGGTTGCGTTTCAGGGAATGTAATGCTGGCGAGTTGAACAAAATTTGTGTCGTGGTGGACATTTCTCTTCTTGACGCTATGACATGGACTGTGGTCCTGTGGTGATAATCGCCGTCGTCGTTGTCGGGTCGACTTGGTCGCGCCAAAAAAAAACCGAGTCATGTGACCGCGTGTCGCGTCCTTGATCACATGATCTCCTCAGCAAGGCACGCGTCATGAAAGGGAACTGGATAATAGGACGAGACATGCCCCACCGATAATTCCTGGAGTCACAGCCCTCTGTAGTCCCGTAGTCTTGGAGACTGATTTTACCCGTAGATTTCTGCGACGTCCCCCGAATTTTCCTGATTCAGGGGGTGAGAAATTGGTTCTGGCTGTTTGTTCCTCCTTTTCGCTTTGACCATCACTGCAACATTCTCCATAAACAGAAACCATTCATTTGCACTCTTTCTTCACCCTCCATCAACTCCTGTCCCCCCTTTCTTTCCCCCCCCCCACTGTCTCATTTATTGTGGCCTTCCTCAAAGACAGAATTTCCAACACACTGACATGATGTCTGGAGGCGATATTCAGTCTATCTCCCGGTGCCACTCACCTCAATTTATTACAACTGGTAATAAATTGAGGTGAGTGGCACCAGAGAATTGACTGACCATCGCCTCCAATACCATGTCGATGTGTTGGAAATTCAGTGGTAGACCCATCCTGAACAGAGACAGTCACTATGCTTGCTAGCCCCTCCTAGTGTCCAGGAGCCAACACGGTAAGACATAATCCAGGGCCCATATCGATTGCCACCCACCTTGATCACTATCCACCATTTAATAGGCGCTGATTGCACGGGTGACTAACTTTATAGACAGTTTCCATACTGGCCTTATTCTCAGGCATTTGCAAAGCGCGGTAGCAGCCAGGTGCAGTTCTACAGCCCCTTTCCGAGTGGCATATGCCTTGGATGGCCATCATGGACACGACAGTTCCACGAATAGTCAATCATCCATACAATTGCCATTGTTGTCGCGCCTCCGATCTTTCGATATTTATGTAGGTGACATAGCTAAGAACTGATTACCCCCCTTTTACTACCAGTGTTGATGCCACTCACCTTGGTCACCTCGCTCCATTTATCGGACGACAAATGCACGCAGCGTCGACCATGTGAAAGAATACAGATAGGAATTCTACTGGTATCAACCCAGGTCGGTGCTACGGTAAGATCGCATTGCATCAGGGAACCTGGCTCATGAGAAAGTGATGCCTTACCCACGGCAGAGCAAAGGTCCTACAAGCTACAGGGTAACTGGAGCGCGAGAAGGCTCTGACCCCTTCTCCCAAGGATTACGCTCAGTACAATAACCCAGGACGTCAGATTCAGAAGCAGACGTCAGCACTGTCCTCCGTCGGCTACACGACCGCATGTTTCAAGTTGCCAACCGATATCACAAGTTGGATTAGTTTTCCCGCACTCGAGACAAGAGGACCACGAATCGAGGTGGAATTGAGCTGCCGTGAGTGTTATTGTTGAGACATGATGGATTGCTTTTCGCATATACAATCAGTGGGTCCATGTGGGTCCAAAAATCTCCAAAAAAGGTAAGAAGAGCAGGTGATTTATTCCCATTTGCGGTAATTTTCGATGATTGCGATTTGTGTCACGCTACGGAACTGTCACGCTCCAAGTGCTATTGCCCACCAATTCTTGCCTTATAAGAGCTCAGTCCCATGTCGCCTCATCACTCGTCGGATACAATCGCGTTGCAACTTCGTCCCTATGGTTCTTCAAACCTCCAACTTTACTCGTCGGTTCGATGAGGAAAATACCCCACCTGCCGCCAGAGTTGCGAATACCAAGTCCAAAGTTCGGGGTGGCATCCAGGGTGCTTCTCGTCGCCGCCGTGTCCGCTCTGCGGGCGGTCCTCATCATCCTCGATATGCTGTTGGGCATGCCAAGCATAAGAACACCGTCAAGTGTCAACCCTCTCTGATCGACATTGAGCTTCCTCGCTCCTCTCGAGACGTCGAAGTGCCCAACTCGACGTCCGCTGTATCCATGTCCAACGTGACTCTCCCAAGATATCTCTCTCGTCCGTGCTTCCGCGAAATCTCAAAAGAGACGATCACATGCGTCGCACCCGAGCTGGCAAATACGGAACTAAATTACATCCGTGAAGGTCTTCAGTGTCTTGGACCTGAGTAAGTTCAGCTGATCTCTAGAGTAGTCCTCAGTTGCCCATTCCCCCTTGTAGAATGCTTCAAGTTCTTGCAGGCGTCAAAGCTGGACCGATCTCCAATGTGCTCCCCAAAGAGCTGACAGTGACTGTCAATGACGTCTCTTCCGACATGCCTACCCACATGCTCGCCGTTTACTCTCGTCACGTCCCTGCTGCCACCAAAAGCCGCGTGACTCTCTTCCCCATCCACAACATCATTCTCGCGACCCATTGTACGAATCTCCCCGCCCTTCCTACATCAAGCGTTATTCGACCAGGTGTCTCCGGATCTACTATCTCGGTGCCTGTGGTACCCTTGTGCGTCCCCGCACCGGACGTCTTCCCTCAGCTCTCCACTTTCCTCTACACAAAACGCATCGATCACCTGCTTGCCTCTCTTCTGCCCCACCCAGCACCGCACCCGCTCTACCGCGACGACCCTGCGAGCGAGCATGTCCTCAGTCTTCTCCAACAGTTTGCCAGCAAGCTGGCGACGAGCCACAATGCCGAGACTCTACTCACGCGCATGATGGTGGTCAACGGTCTATGGCGTAACGCATGCGCTTTGGGCATCGACGACGAGAAGCTTTGGTGCGCGCTCGACGTCGCATGGGAAGTTCTCATCGTCGCGCTCGCTATTTCGACTGGCAAGCGGCTGTGAGAGCCTGTAAAGGTTGCGTTCGGAATCCATTTTCTAGCATATGGCGTTGGACTTGGCATCATTACGAGTACAGTCTTGCCTAATAACCGCATTGTTTTTACTTTGTTTTCTTCGCACGTTAAGTAGGTGTATGGTTATGCATTCATCACTCTTTGCGCACGCTCATACTTATTCTGTACACGTTGCTCTGACCGCGTTGTCATTACAACCCTATATGGGCAGTCCCATGATGACTGTGGTGTTCTTTCAGCACGAGTTTCATCTGGTACTTGAGCCGCAGAGACGAGATCACCAACCATTCTCTGGAGGGATGAAATGATACTGGATAGGACGATGGCAGCAGAGCGAGTCTGAACTAGACCCCCAAAGGCCATAATTCCTAGTGACATTGCGAATACACGCAGAGATCGTCAAATGTACAATGTTAACCAAGTATGGGACATGTCTATCTTTTTTTTTCTGAATTTTCGCCGTCTGTGTAGCTCCGCTACAAGTCTAGGCCAGGAATTCAAGTGTGCGTTCACTTGCCGCCTCTCGTCAACCGGTTGAAGACCTTCTGCAAGACCAGAACAAAAAAAAAACAAGCCGTTCATTAAGCAAACGATTGCAGTGTATAATAGTGAAATGGGAAGAAAACCCATCCCGATAAAACAGGTGTGGAACCGGATTCTCAAAACACGGCGAAACCACCCAAAGGAAAACAAAAGTATGTATCGTCTACTCTAACAAACAACCACCAAACGACGAAATAGGTCAAGTACACTTTGTGGCACTGCTTACCTTCGCACTGGAAGCTAGGCTTACCGTTGCCAGCTTCTCTGTGACTTCTCTGCTTTCCTTGGTAGTCTTTGCAGGCACCGCAGGGGGAGTATGGTCAGATAACAATCCAGAGCCAACCACTGCCGACCCCTGAGTGATAAATGCGTTGTCCACGACTTGGGGCTGTTCGATGCTTGCGGAAATTGCATTGGGGCGCAAGGCTGCGTCGGTGTCACTATACGTATCTGCATTGTGGTGATGAAGAACATCCGCATGCTCAAGACTCTCTTTCTCAGACTCCTGTTTGAATTGCAATACGTCCTCGTTGAGTTGGCGATGCTCAGTGGTGAGCTGGGAAGCGAGAATCGACATGCGTTTCATCGCCATCATGCTGAATACAGCTTTACGGACTGCGCGGACCGGTGCAATCGTTGATACACATTTGGCTGAAGGACACGGAAACGAAACTCACACGTCCTTCTTGCATTAAATGCCTTTTTGACATGTGGCAACAAATCCGTTGGTTCGCCATTCTCGGTCTCCACGAAGTGCGGGACCTCTGCGGTGAGCCATGGATGTTGGAGCATTTGATCAGCTGTTGGACGTGCTTCCGGATCGACTGTGAGACAGGCAGAAATAAAGTTACGAGCAACCTCTGACACGTTGCACCAGTACTCCTCTACAGGGATCAATAAATGACGATCCACAAAGGGCCACGAGACTTACCTGGCTCAAAGCGGTAGTCACCTGCAATGATAGCCTCCATTTCTTGCCTCTGGTTATCACGATCGAATGGCGTATAGCCTAGCGGTGAATGTGAGACGATTCTACAGGGGAATAAAAATGGCGACACATACCGGCAAGTAAGAAATACGCAATGACACCCATGGCCCACACGTCGACGGGCTTCCCGTGGCCAGCTATGTCGAGCCTGAGTGAATAAATGACAGTAGTGAAGGAAAGGCTCACTCTTTTTGAATATCTCTGGTGCCATATACTATAAAATATCTCAGCAGGCTGGGACACCCATTGGAAGAGGGCCTACACCAGGTGTTCCGCAGACTTCGGTAAGCATGCTAAGTTTACTGTCTGGCATGACACGACTGAGCCCGAAGTCGGCAATCATAATTTCTGACATCTTCTCGGGCTTGGAACGGAAAATGAGGTTTTCGGGTTTCAAGTCACGATGAACAATGCCGCAGTCGTGGATATATTTGACTGTGCCAAGGATGGTGCGTACGAGTTCGGCTGCGTCTCTGTCATCAAGCGAGGTTTTTGACGCGTTCGGATAATAGAAATTTGTGTTACTCACGCTTCGGTATATTGCCCCCTCGCGCATATGCTATCGAAGAGCTCGCCACCTGTGCAGAGGTCAAAGACGAGGTACAGATTATGGGCGGTCTACGTGATGATGAACGTCAAATTCCTTTCCGTCATGGCAGCTCCCACCTCGAAGTAATCGTGCAGTGTGATGATGTTGGGGTGACCAATAGAGACTCGCTTGAGTACCGCGATCTCGTTACGGACCTAGGAAATCACTGGTCAGCGGCTGTACATAAATTCAAGGGTTTAGGGTAGACCAAGAAGACGGTGTCCAGGCGCGATGCTACGATCGGCACGCGTGATAAATGTTGATCATCAATACCACGAGGACTAGAAAGGAGACGACGGTGCATGTGGGCATGACTGCACACCACCACGGAATTGGGAACCCCACAACCTCGCGAGGAAATCGGGTCATCGATAAGAAACCATGTAGGCACTTACCATGTGCTCCCTCCCCTCCATGAGTTTCTTGTTGATGACCTTGCAAGCATAGTATTCCCCAGTTTTGATATGAATAGCCTCCTTCACGATTGCGTATGTGCCGCTACCGAGGGTGCGCCCCGTGCGGTACTACAATCCACCCACCCGGGCCGAGAAAATCGTCGTTAGCCCTATCGAGCTCGCATCACGAGGACGAGAGCAAGACGCGGGAGATCGACCAGCAACGGTATAGCCGGTTGGAAGGGTAAGGCTGCGAACTCACCTGGCAGGGAACCGTCGCGGGTTGTTGGGGCATGGCGATCGCGACGTCGGGCCCTTGGTCCTGATGGGTGTGGATATAAGGAGAGAGACGGGAGTAGGGAAAGGAGCAAGGCGCCAGAACAAATCGGGCACGGTTGAGCGCGCAGTTAGGCCGCAGTGGGATACGTAACGGACTCGCCTCGACGGTCACTTCCGGCCGGTCTTCCGGGTCCGCCGCCGATGCTGCCGGGGATGCTATGTCTTGCTCCGCGGTGAGCTCGAGGACGGTGACCGCTTGCGGTGTCACTGGCGTCGCTGGGGGCTGCGGCGACCGCTTACCCAGACTGAGCAGGTTCAACCGCGACGAAGTCTTGCCGAGCAGCGTTGGTAGTGTCAGAGAGCGCTTCGTCTTGCGCTCTTCCTTGTGCTCCTTGGGCTGGCTGTGGGTCGTACCCATGGCACCAACAGAGAAGGCAAAGTGGCGAGGAGTCCCAGTGAGAAGGAAGGGCTGAATGCTGTAGCCCTACACGCCTCTGCGGCGGTATAAATGGTGCTGGCAGGACCGATGACTGTAGGTTTGTCATCGTGCCTCACTTGTTCTGCGTGCTGCGATGTCACTATGAATGTGCCAGGAACTTGTGGAATGCGATGCCTTATCCTACTTCTTCCCCTCTTCTGCTGTGGCCACGGTCGGGCCTTACGATATTGCAGCGCCAACACTGGCCATCCCTGTGCCAGACCTCTGATCGACTGGACACGTGATTTGGCGTCAATCTGAAACGTGCTATACAGGACGAGGTCGTTGGACACATGCTCATAGCAGGCGACGTCGCAGGTATGTATGGCCAAATTCCGTGTCCCTTCCCTTCCAACACCTTGTGCGTGACGTGGGAGTGGCACGCGTGACTGACGAGCGACGAGCTGATGTCTACCAACTACGACGCGCTCGTGTGCACCTCTGGGCCAATCTTGTTCTCCGAAGCATGCTTTGGCGTACCTTCTCCCGGCTCAGCTAGGTGAAGCGGGGAGTGCAAAACTCAAATGTCCGGTAAAAAAAAAAGTTAACGTAAATTCACGTATATTATGCCCACTGAAAATTAACAGGCGAGCAGCCATCTGCTCTTTGTGCTGGACGTCAACGACGTCCACGAGCTGCACCCGTTAATCTCTGCTTTCTCTCCTTACACACTATACTACTCTCCCTCTTAATTTTTACGCGATGCTAATCCGTCTCATCCCACCGTCTCCTCACCCCACAATTCTTTATGGTCTGACATTTCCCACTGTCCTTCCTCTGCATGATCTCGGCCCTGGCGCAGCCCTTCCAGCTGCATGGTCGTCACAGATCCAGATTCTCACCTCCGTCCTGCAGCTCGAGCCCCCGTCGAGCATTCACATGCTCGATCGAGCAGTGGGATTGGTCGCTCGCGTTCACCAAGTATCAATGGACATCCCACGAAAGGAGATTGAGGTGGGATTCATCGATGGGCGGGTAGTAACCATCCCTATGAATTCGGACTGTGTTCGAATGTTGTCTGGCGTCGTTGTCGATGTCAAGGGCTACAGTGAGCCCGAAAGCCAGCAAGATAGCATGGAAGGCAGTGCCTATCCTGAAAGCACGGGTGTTAGCGCAGAGGATTTCCCGTCTGGGAGTAGTCCTACAAAATCCCAAAAATCCGGGAGGCACAAGAGGCAGCGGTCTCTTTTGTTTTCATTAATATCGTAGGTCTATCCTTTGGAAGAGTTGACCTATCTAATTCTCGGACCAACAGATCCTTAGTTCCCAAGTCGCTCTCATTGTCATCACTCCCTCGCCCCCCTACTGCGCCACCACCAGCGCCACTTCCTCCCCTCCCTGTCACTTATAGCATGACTTCTTCAGTCTCCCCTCAACAAGCCAGGTCTGCCTCGGCGCAACCTGGTCCAGAGCTTTTCCTCCGGCGGGCCCGAGCAACTCTCGTTGACGCCTGGAGACGCCACGTCATACCAGCCCTCACACCTCAACACCTACCTGCTGCTGGCTATGCTGAATGGACCCTGGTCGCTATGGCCAGTAAAGTTCGGGCGGGAGTAGAGTCCATCGAGACAGTAAAGTCCTATGGGTGTGGCGCCAGTACCACAAGGGCGAACGGGTGCAGGCACAGGAGAACTCGAAGTGAAGGCAGGAACGCCTTCGACTTTGGGGACCGCATGGATGATTACGAGTCAGAGCAGTGGCATTGCCGTGCTCCGTCCCCATTTCCGGATATGCTGAACTCGGACGACACCGATCAAGTCATCTATCCCCGTCGAGAGCAAGGTAGGGAAGTCCTATATCTCTAGAGTCTGCTCTCAGTCAACGTTGCAGCGGATGAGTGGGGTGTCCGATATGTCCACCATCCTAGGTCTTTTGACGAGGCTGACGTTTTTTCACTCAAGTACAACGGCCATAATGACAACCTTCTGGGCGAGCACTTGACTGTCAGCGACAATTGGGACGACAACGAACGACTTACACTCGAACTCAGTCATATGACAAGCCACGGTGCTCCTGGCGCATATAACCTTTCATCAGACTTTGAGGACAGGCATCTACATCCAGCGGATTTTGGCCTTGACTGCAGTGATGATGACCATACACTGGTGGACACGGCTTTCGACGTATCCAGGTGTCCTCTTACCCCTTCCGACGTTAACGACGATGAGCGGTCCGATGACAGTCAGACGTCTGTCCGGACTCCTGAGGATGGAGAAGATCTCCCTCTGGCCCCACTTGCACGGAAACTTCAGGGCCCGATTCAATATGCAACTTGCTCTATCCCCCAGCAGCCTTTAGTGTCCAGGGCTAGTTCATCTCGCCCTCGCTCTCGGATCGTCTCAGCCCAATATCCAAACGCACCTTCAACTCCCGTTCCAACGTCAAACCTTGCGGCACCCTCTGCATTCACTCCTTTGAGTACACACAACTCGGACTGCAGAGATACACAGGCCTACGAGCTTATTACTTCACACTTTACCCATCTGGAGTGTATTTGTACCGCACTTGAGATCGTTCGGAGCCGGGCTCGTGAGGAAGGGTGGAGTCTTGTCAGAGCAACGTCGATTGGAGGAAGGAACGGGTGGTCAGACCCTGAAACGGAGAGGTCCCTCGAAATCAAAGCAAAGCGACGCGCCTGGAGCTCAGGCATCAAGATTTCTGCTTCGTATTCCACCTCTCGTTTCATGTCGAGGATGTGGGATAGCAATTTATTGAAGTTCAGATCGTCAATGGGACCTCCTGGCCTGACCTCTGGATCGATGGGAACTCCGCAGGGACGTGGGCCAATTGTACCCCCTGGTGTAGCCCTTGGAATGCCAGTGCAGAGCTCGCCACTTGCGATGTATGCCTGGGGTGCAGAAGATGAACAAAAACCACCTCCAAGCGACTATGGTATCCTTAACTCAATTCGTAACACGGAAACAGTAGAGGGTAAAAGGCCATCGAGAGTGACCTTTGCTGATAGTGTCACGAAGCTATTTCCGGTGCGTGAAGACGATGAGGAGGATTTATTCGAGCCCGTCAAGATCAATGCTGTCGGTTTCCCCCATGCGAGGTCTCTCGCCGTTTCAGCAGAGGAGCCCAAGTGCAATCCTACCGGGGAATTCGCAGAGAGTGAAGATGGTCCTTTTTATTTCTGTCCTTCACAGCCGCGCAAGCGTACTACGAGCATGTACGTTCCCCCCCCTACACTTTCAACACCCTTGCCCGCTGTCCCTGCGATGTTCCGTTGCCGTACCCCATTACCACACAATCAAGCCACTATCAATGAGGAGATTTCTACTGCCGCAAATGACGAAGAGGAAAGGTTAGATGCTTCTGTGCCGCTACCGCAGTCACTGCCATCATCAATTTTGTCATCGTCGATGTCGCTGTTATCCAGGCCTCCTCTCATTTCTAATCCTCCATTAGTTCCAAGACCCAGGGCGGTCTCATTGCCCACGTTCAGGTCCTATCCTAGTATGAATACGACTTGTCACATTCCTTTTGATCACAAGGACGAACACTGTGAAGACTTGTCGCGAGTCTATGCTTCGCCTCCTCCGGAGGGCCCGTTAGTAATATCAGCGACCCCGGCACCACATGAACAGTATCCTAGATATGCACATATCTATTCACCTATCCCGGCTAGCAAGAAACTCACAAATGGAGGGACAGGCAAAGAGGTGATATTCGAACGAGCCGGATCGGAGTTCACTGTCGGTATGGAAGTCGCTCTTGGAAGAGCGGAGGAGGGACGTGTCGTTTGGGAGACATCGTAGCCATTCGTTGCCATCACAGGACGTGATGGTGTTTGCTGCGTCATCCCTGAAGAGATCTGAAACACTGCTGAAAATCAAGTAATTTCTGTTGTGTCACTTGCCTTCACTTACCCTTGCATCCCTCCTCTTCGACTATCACGCTGGTACGGTGTGTGGTTGTATCTACTCATTCTTGCAGTTCATGCGTTTTGTGTTAGCCATTTTGCCAGAGTTATTTGCACACCATCTGTCAAGTACCATCGAGCCCACCTCCCCATAGGCCGAGTAATACGAAGGCACAATGCCAGACATTGTTATGATACTCACCCGGACAGCTTTCATGTGCATAATCTACGTATAAGCATGGAATATCAATCATTCTACGATGCTTATTTTCATCCAGTTTAAATTCATGTGACTTTGACACCTTACCAAGGAATGACTAGACGAGGACACAGGTGACTCGCGGGACAACCATTCCCGCCGCCCCCTGGGGCACGGTCGACTTCCAACCCACGATCTTTGTACCGAGTTCACTAAGCTGACGAGAGCCTGAACACGTTAAGAGCACCCCGCCACTCGGTCCGGTATCTTCCAGTGGGGAGGTGAACTCGTTGATCAACGATGACTTTTTCACGGTGGGCCAGTTTCTCAAGTTCTCTGACAGCTGCTCCACTGTCTCCATGAAGGTTCCGGGCTCCCTCCCACCGTCCCTTGGAGTGTGGGGGTAACTCATGAGCTTGCCGAGGTACATGCTGGCGGCTGAGCAACCAGGTCATGTGCTTTCATGTTTTTCTGTGTCGATGAATCAGGAAGCTACAAACTTCTAGCAGGTCAAAGAGAACACTGGTATTATTGAGAATAATATTGGTATCTTGGACCAGTATCTCCTTAATGTTGGGTATATATATGAATTTCGGAATACAGTGGCTTAAAAAACTGTTTCAATGTTTGCATGTTTTGCACTAAATGCAATGGCTATTAATAACTACTAATTATCATGCTAGGCTATGAGTGTATGAAATGCAGTACTTGCTCTTGGCTTTCTATTGGTCCAATGATCAAAGCATTTGGTTATGTTTTGGTAACATGGC
>JBBPKN010000482.1:0-38380 GCA_038089275.1 Pulveroboletus cf. rosaemariae
ATCTAAGATCCAGATCCAGATCCAGATCTAGATCAGATGAGATCCATGGAAATTAGATGGAGGGCAGTTCCAGGGAAGATCCAGGGAAGATCCATGTCAGGTGACTTATGGTCACATGACCACTGCTGAGGGAAAGGAATAATAAATACTCTTAAAGGAATATAATTACAGACTAGGGTTAAGCTTAAAAAGGGGTGTCTTGTGCATGATCATGTGATGTCACATGACTAGTTCTAGTGCTGGAGTGTCACTTCATAACACCATTCATTTCTTAGATATTTAAATATCTGCTTTGCTTCTGAGTTTGCACCTGTCTTACTTCACTATACTCTTAAATAGTTCTGCCTTTTTGAGGTATAAGTACTGTAGTCCTGTATCTTGTACCTCAGTATGAATATTGACATAAATACCCTTGTCTTGTTATCATCCTCATTCTAGTTGAGCTACCCAGCTCACCTTCTAACCCTCCAGAGCACTCTGGAGGACCTCTGGGGCTGCACAATATTCTTGAAGGAATTGTAAGGCCCACCCTCATGACTAGGCTTGACTTTCTTCATCTTGCCTGTCTCTCTTGTTAAGCATTGAAACTGCTCTCTTTTCTACCTTCAATATCTTTGTAAATTGGGACACTGGAAAGTGCAAGGGTACATCACATAAGATAAAGCTGAGTTCTGTTCAATCAATGAAACTCTTCCTGAATTCTTCTGGAAGCCTCTGGACATTTCTAAAGTCTCTGAAGTATAACCTTTCCTTAGGTTCATGCACCACCAAGGTGCTAGAACCTAATCTTCATTCTCTAGCCATAAGGGTTTTGTTTATGAAGCAGATAATGAAAGAAGGTCTATTAGTATATCTGTGATTGATATAAGTTTTAACATCAATTTGGTGGAGGTAATGAGTTTAGTTATGGTGATATCTGGGAAACACAAGAAGAAGTGGTCTAATATCCTGTTGAAGTGGTGGTTATAGAGCAAGTCATTGATGGATTGCTCTGGGGTAACATAGTCCAGGTAATGGACTAGGAGTTCATCATAGGGGATGATGATATCATTGAGGAGTCCATCAAACCTGGGTTTATAAATGGAGTTGATATGGTAGGTAGTTTCATCTGAGGTAGTGAAATCTGGAATGGTAAGCATATTGGCCATCTAGTCAATGGTGGGGTTTGTGGCCTGGAGCCATGGGAGTCTGAGAATAATGTTCTCCTTTCTGCATGCAATGATGTGGCAAGAGACTGGAAGAACAGACTGTTCAAGGTAAAGTAAAAGATTGCAAGTTCTGGTGATCTTGCCCTTTTTGTTCTTGGAGTGGTCTATGTTGCAGATAATAATGGGTTCTGAGAGCTTTGTGATGGGGAGTTGGTGCTTTTTAATAAAGTCCTAATTAACACAATTGATTTGTGCTCTGCTATCAATGAGAGCATGAGTGGCTACAACTTTCTTGATACAAGATGCAGGGAAAATCTGTACTAAGAGATGCATGGATTTCTTTGAGGCAGATACAAGTACAGGTGCATAAGAGAGGGAGGAAGTACCTTGTGTAGAGGAGGTACTCTGTTCTAAAAATCTAAACCACTAACTGTCTTCTTCTTCTTTCCTTTCTTCAACTCAACTCTAGCCACCCCATCATCAGATTCTTTATTACTAACCTTTTCAATCTTTATTATTAGTTCTTCAGTAGAGACCATCTTAATGTGAGAGATTTCCTTGGTGGAAGTGAGGGTGGTAGTTGAAGCAGTAAAAGCCATACAGTTGATTATAGAATGGCTGGATTTTCAGTATCTAAAACAAAGTTTATTCTTAATGCAGTGTGCTCATACTTGTTATAAAACTGTGACATACTCTATGAAATGCAAGTGAAGATGTGTTGTTCTAAACCTAACATCTAGCCTTGGTGTGTGCTGATTGATCCTGGGCAGTGCTTTCAAATGTAGAAGCACAAGAACTAGGTAAAAGAATAGAGAGACAAGTAAAAGCCAAGGGACTTGTAGAACTAAAAGATTCAAGTGTGCAAGACTGGAAAAACCCAGACTTGAGCTGACCTCCTTTTATATTGCTACACTATGCACATAGACCATGTAAATGGTGCTGGCCCTAAAGTAATGTACAGTAAGCCAACCAATGGCAGAAAAGGAGCAGGGACCTAGGAATACAGCAAGAAACAATAAGGTATGATAGTAGAGTCTAGATTGCTCTAGACTTGTAACATGTGAAGAAGTGAAAGAGTGAAATGTGAAAAGGTGAAGAAGTAAAAATGTGAAAAGGTCATGTGATGTGACAATGTGAAGAGCTACAAGTGTGAGAAGAAAATGCCAAATAAGTAAAAATTGAAAAAGTGCATTATAATACTACCCCATCTTTAGGTCTTGAATTCCAGATAAAACAGGGCTAGTGAAATAAAAGTGGTCATGTTTTCATATGCAAAGAAGCATGAATGGAAATCCTTGAGTGAAAGACCATGAAGTTTCTAAGGGGCAGAGGGATTATGAAGATGAAAAGATAAAACAGCTTGAGGCAAATTCTTGAGATGTTTCTCAAACTCCCAAGTTCAATCAGAGGTGTTATATTTCTTCCAATGAATCAAATACTCCAACTTTCTGTTCTTTAACCTCAAATCAACCACATAATCCACTTCTCATTCTTCATGTCCTTTTTCTGTAATTTTCACAGGATTTGGATGAATAAGGGGTTGTTGTGGAAGAGGATCATAATATGGTTTAACTCTAGAGATATTAATGACCAGATGGATGTGAATATTAACTAGAAGTTGAAGTTTAATAGCATTTGGTAATACATTCAGAATGGTGTATGGACCAATCCATTTCTGAGAAAGTTTGTGAGAAGAATAGGGAAGGGATAGGTGCTTTGTGGAAAGTCAGACTTTTTGACCAATCTGGTATTTGGGAGCTTCTGATCATTTTGTGTCAGCAATTTAAATCATCTTTTCTTTAGCCTTTTTCAAAGATTCTTGAGTTTGCTCATGAGTCTTTTGAAGTTCTTTTGCAAAGCTATGAGATATCTTATCTGCTTCAAAACCTAAGCATGGAGTGAACCTCTTGATAATGGCAAAAGAAGTGGATTGTATAGCAGTGAAAAGAAAATCATTATGAGAGAATTCCACAATCTTGATCCAATTAACCCAAGCTTCCTGCTTCTTTGCTATAAAGGCACACAAGTATTGCTCTAACTTGTGATTTACCCTTTCTGTTTGACCGTCTGTTTGGGAATGAAAAAAAGTAGACAATTTTTAATGAATACCAAGGAAGTGGCATAACTCTTGTGTAAAAGCAGAAGAAAATTGCAGTCCCCTGTCCAATACAATAGAAGATAGAAGTTCATGTTGACATCAAACATTATCCCTAAAAAATGAAGCTAAATCAGAAAAAGAGGTGGTTGTGAAACATGGAATATGTTACATTTTCCTCTTTTTATTTCCTCTTTTCCTTTTCCCTTGTCCTAGCTTCTGCTCTTCTCATATCCCAGGTGCTTTCTTGTTCATTTTTACTGTTAGATTCTGCTCTTCTTGCATTCTGGCCTTGCCCAAACTGCTCTCTTGTTAGACCCTTTGCCCAGGTCTTTTATCTTTTAATCAGCTAATTCATAATTGTTCTATCTCTTTCCATCTGTTTCCACATGGATACCTTACTCATCATTCATCAGCATGATTACTTGGTCAATCTCCACTTGAACCCTATTAGTTGTACTATAAAGTAGCATACTTCCTGTCTCCTCTTTTCTTACACTACTTCTACCTTGTGATCTCTTCACAAGTCTTCACATCTCCTCTGTTCTTGTACCTATGTACTTGGAATCCACTATTTGTGTCCAGGCACTTAATCTGAGAGTCATTAGTGTCTGACTTCAGCACACCCCTGGGAGTGTAGCTGGTACCACTTGGGCACAATACTTCATTTGTTATCTTTCACTTGTCTTGAGGCTTACCTTTGGTTTTCCTCTTCTACTTTTCTCATAGCAAGGTCTATGCCAGTCCCTATCCAGGCCTAGCATAATAGAATAAAAACCACTTCCTTTGAAAACCTGTCAACTATCACTAGAATAGCATCAAAGCCTTTGGACTTTGAAAGTCCAGTGATAAAATCAGTAGAAATATCTGTCCATGGTTTAGATGTAATAGATAAATGTAAAAGTTTGCCTGCAGGTGCTTTTTGTGAACCCTTTGTGAGAGTACATGCTTGACAGGTCTTAATATAATTTATGGTATCTTGTGCCTGATTTGGCCAATAAAAGAAACATTTTAATAAATGTAGAGTTCTTCTTTGACCCCCATGTCCTGCAATAGGAGAATCATGACATAGCTTTAATGGTTTCATACACAATTCTTTTGGAATATATATATAGTGTTGGTTTCTTGATGAGTTAAATAACCTTTATCTGCATAATAACACAGCCCTGGAAGATCATCTTCCAAAAGAGGACCAGTAAAAAAAAGTATTCATAAGAGAGAGTCCACAGGATGGAAGGAAGGGGAAAAGAGTGGGGGAAAAAATGACAACTTGTTTGTTAGGTTCCTTGAGAATATCACCATGATCAAATCAATAAGAAAGAGTGTTTATGTGGCCATTGGAAGTGCCAGGTTTATAAACAATAGTAAACTGGTATTCCATGAGGAGTTTTACCCAGTAAGCTTGATGAGAGAATAAATATTGGGGTTTTCACCAGTGTTCCAAAGCCTGGTAATCAGTCTAGATTTCAAAATCTGAACAATCAATAAGTAAATGATGCCATTCTTTTAAGGCTCAGATGACAGCCAATAACTTCTTGTTATAAATAGGATAGTTCTTCTTGGTGGTGTTATGAAGTAACACTCCAGCACTAGAGTCAGTCACATGATATCACATGATCATGCACAAGACACCCTATTTTAAGCTTAACCCTAGTCTGTGGTCTATTTCCTTTAAGAGTATTTATTATTCCTTTCCCTTAGCAGTGGTCATGTGACCATAAGTCACCTGACATGGATCTTCCCAGGATCTTCCCTGGAACTGCCCTCCATCTTATCTTCATGGATCTTATCTGATCTAGATCTGGATTTGAATTTAGATCTTAGATGTATCTGTGACAGATCTACAGATTGGATCTCATCTGTGGCAGAGATCTCCATCCTCATGGTGCAAGCACCTCTGACCCTGCATTCATTTCCTAGATACTTCTCTTCCATTCTCCCATATCTGCATGGTATCCTGCCATATTCATTAATATTCACTCCATGCTTTTCCCTTATGTTTCTTATCTATTAACCCAGGATTTAGGGCATCCCCTGATTAGGTAGTTCCTGTACTTAGTCAGCATTGTCTGTGCACCAGGCCTTGAAATATATATAGGCAAGGGTAGGCAAGCTGGAATTCCCCAGTCTTGCTCACTTGAGTCTAGGTTTAGGTTTAGTCTTGCTGGCACAGGAATTGTCTTGTTGCTCCCTTGACTCTTAGCCTGCCAGTCTCAATACTTGGCTTTTACTCTTTCACATCTTGCCTAGTTCAGGGCCACTAGTACAAAAGCCCTATAGCAAGATTAGGAAGGCACTCCCCAAGGGTTAGGGTTAGGAAGGTCAATGCATCAAGAGTTATGTTTCAGGTGGGGGCAAGTGAATGGGATAAATAGGCTGCAGGTCTCCACTTGCCATTCACCAAATAAGAAATAATGTCTAAAGCATCTGTTTCTATCCATACTGATTTGGAGGAATCTGAATAAACTAAAAGGAAGCAGTGCTTATGATATTTTTTAATGTTACAAAGGCCATTTGTTGTGGCCCATCCCAAGAAAAAAGTTTATCTTTTCATGTTAAATCATTAAAAGGCCTAGCAATGTCAGCAAAACCTTGAATAAAATGCCTGTAATAATTAGCAAGACCCAAAAATGCTTGAACAAGTTTAAGAGTACATGGTTGTGGCCAATCTTGAATAGCCTTAACCTTGTTCATTTGCATCTTGATTCTGTCTTTAGATACAACCATTCCTAAATAATTCACTTTTTTTTGCATGAAGTGACATTTAAAAGGCTTGAGAAAAATATTGTTATCTTAAAGGCACTATAGAACTTAAGCAACCAGTTGTACATGTTCCTACTTTGATCTATTTTTTGTAAAAATGATAATATTATCAATATACATCATTATAAAAGCCCAAAAATCTTGAAATATGTCATTAACCATTGTTTGGAAAGTACCAGGACTGTTGCACATTCCAAAATACATTATCAAAGGCTCATAGGCCCCTATTGGCGTGGTAAAAGTGCCTTTCCATTCATCTCCTTGACATTGACAGATATTATTATAACCCCAATGAAGATCTAGAGTTGTAAACATGTCTGAGCCTTTTAAACAATTGATAAGCATAGAAATAAGAGAAAATGGATAAGAGTTCTTGACAGTTCACTCATTTAAATACCTATAGTCAATGATCATTTGTTTACCACCATCTTTCTTGACAATGAAGAAAACTGGTGATGTCTGAGGTGATTTTGAGAATCTGATATACCCTTTTGCCATTTCTTTCATAATAAAATCCCTAACTTCCTCCATTTTAGTGTCAGATAAAGGGATAACTCTTCCTTTTTTTGATATAAACCCTTCTTTAAGGTCTACTGCATGATCCCATGATTTTCTTGTTGGCATTCTTTCTGATTTCTTCTGGGAAAAAGTATTCAGAAATTTATGAAATTCCTTTGGTACCTGATCTGCCAAATCTGGTTCCTTCTTGGTTATTTGACAAAACTGAATAGGTTTTTGGATTAAAATTGTTTTCTTGCACCAATCTATAATTGGATTATTCTTTTTGAACCAATTATATCCAATGATTAAATCCAATTTTCCTAAAGTAGAAACTAGAGCTGGAATTACTTTCTCTTGACATTGCTCATTAGCATCTACAAAACTTATTTTTAGCAGAACCTTGCTTTGAATGATTCCTCCTAGGCCTTTAGTTCTGTCAGCCTTGTATACCTCAACTTTTTGTTTCAAAGGTATTTCTGTTAGTTAATGTTTCCTAATAAAGTTAGTATCCACAAATATTACTACTGCTTCTGAATCCAAAAGAGCATAAATGATTCCATATTTGTTCCATTGTTCATTTCAGATATCTTTGACCTGTGTTTCTAATAAAAATTCATTGTGATTAGTTAATACTTTGAGGTTTTTATAGATATCTGTTAATAGTGAACTTTGTATAATTACTGAATTGATATCATTTTTTTTTATTTTTTCTAAGGAATTAAGCACTGGTAAATTGCCTCCAGCCAAGCTCTTTCAAGACCCCTTATAGGCAGTTGAAAAAGTTTTATTCTGTGTAATGTTACATTTGTTAAATAAAAAAGCACCAGACAAAGAAGAAAAAGAAAAAAGACCCCAATCACCTCAATCAATCAAAGCCTGCTTTATTTTAAATGTTTTTTCTCATTTTCAAACTGGTCTAACCAGTATGCCCTTGCCACCTCACCATATATACTATGTTCAGGAATTTCCTATGTCTCTAAACTCTGACCTTGTTTTTGTTTTGCAGCCTCTGCTGTCAATACCCTTATATCCACCATTGGGACCTCATATATATTAGGCTGGCCCTGAACCTGTTGAAAATCACTGAAGGTCAATATCTGCCTTTGGAATGTGGCCCTATTATTTGCCAAGATGCTGGCCTGTGTTCTGTGAGGATTAAAATCTGATGGAGAAATAAAGGTGTTATGGTAGATAATGTCAGTGTTGTCAATGATAAGCTCTAACCCTAATCAAGGGCTAAATGGTGTTGATGTTGATGTTGTGAGAGTAAAGCAAAAGAGTATATAGGAGCCCTAGTGAGGCCACTTGCAATGAGATACAAATGCTCAAGACTGGGGCTTGAAACATGCTAATACTACAGTATTTATATGGTACAGAACAGTGCACAGACCAAGACCCTGATGGGAGAAATCCCACAGACCCTAAGGCACCATCAGGAAGAAAAGAAGCAATCATGAGAATAGCCAATGGCTGAAAAGGATTGATGCTTCTAAAATTGTCACATTCCATGCCAATGGATCAGCTCCACTATGTCTCCAATGCAACTTTGATTGCTTTTATGCTTTAAGCTGCATGCTTTCTAGTTCCCTTTACCTCTGTCTTTTTCTACCTAATGATTGATTACAACTTTATCTATGCTAACTCCATACCATTCTGATACAACTCTGTTGTTCCTCTGACCTCACTTTCTGTTCCTGTTCCTTTGTGCCATGCTTCTCCCTGTCATCACTTAGTTTCAGTTTGACATTATTCGATATTGTCTCCTCTGACATCTCCATTTGTATCCAGGATGCATTGGCACCTGCTTCACTTAAGAGACAACTCCATTCACATCTCCATTTCCTCCTTAGATAATCTGCCTCTCTGAGGTATAAGTACTGGAATTCTGTATCTTGTACTTCAGTTTGAATATCAACCATAATATAACATTATGATCCCCCCCAGACCCCTTTTGCCTCATGACTTGATGTTGTACCCTACCCTAAAGTCCCTCAACTTACTCCATAACTTGATGTTGTGCCTCTTGTTGGGAAAAAGCCCTATGGCCAATCCCAGACCTCCAATAGTTTTTCAACCCCTTCATAAATTGGGGCACTCAGTACTAGCATAAGGGCACACCACATAAGGTAAAGCCAAGCCCTGTCCACTCTGGAGTTATCCAGAGTATCCCTGGAGTACATTGAAATGTTTATAACAGTATATTCAAACTCCCACTTGTGCTGGTACTGCTATCATGTCTATCTGTGTAACCAGAGCTTGCTCCCATGCTGTTTTAGATCAGTTTAAGAGCTTCTCTGCTCACTGTGCACCAGGCTTGGCCTCACAGGCTCCTGCTCCCTTCCACTTATCCACACCTAGTGCTCAAGTTGATGAAGCCCCTGATGATTCCAAGGTTTCTTAACCTCCCCACACTCCTGACAATCATGGTGCCCAGCCAGGAGTACCAGATGAACCCAGAGATGACCCCTCCAATAGGTATTCCAATATTCCAGAGGATAACCCTGAACCTTTTCCAGACCCAGAACCTATTCCCATTTACCATGACACTATTACCAATCTTGCTAGCATTATCTGTGGATTAGCTTACTCTTCCCATCATACCCCTGAAACATTGCAGTGTACCAAAGTACAGGAACCAGACCAGTTCAACAGAACTGATCCCCAGAAGCTTTACATTTTTCTGGTGCAATGCAAATTAAATTTCCAGGATTATCCCAAAGCCTTTGCCAATGATCAAGCCAAGGTCACTTATGCTCAGTTCTACCTTAAGGGCATGGCATTGGAATGGTTTGAGCCTGACCTTCTCCTTACCGAAGACCCTGACTTCTGCCTCTTGTGAATGGACATTTATAAGGAGTTCATTCAGGAACTCCAGACCAACTTCAGACCCCATGACCCAGTCAGAGATGCAGAGCACCAGCTAGACCAGTTGACTATAAAGGATGGTTAACAAATCAACAAATATGTAGTTGAGTTTAACAGAATTGCATTCCAAGTCCAGAGTTACAGAGAAGGTGCCCTTCACCACTATTTCTATAATAGTCTTCCAGACTGCATCAAAGATGATCTTTTCCATGTTGGCAAGCTACTGACACTCATTGAGCTGCACCAGCTGGCCCAGACCATTGATGCTTGTTACTGGAAGTGCAAATCTGAACTCAGCTGACAAGGAAAGTCATCTTATCTGTTCAAGTCCTCTGATAAACCCACCATATCCTCCGCTTCAACCTCCAGCCCTAATGAATCAAGGAACAAGTCAGCTACTTACTCTGGCTCCTCCAAGTCATCCATTCCCCAAAAACAGGACTTATTATCCAAGCTTGATAAGGACAGTAAGCTCACTACTGACAAATGCAAGTATTGACTGAAGAATCACCTCTGTTTGTTCTGTGGTATTGTGGGGCATATAGCAAAGGACTGCCCCAAGTCTTTCTCCAAGGTGGCCAAAGCTCATGGTGCCAAAACCTCCACTCCAGAAACCAAACTGGAGGCCTCTGTCTCAGAGGCAAAAAAATAGTCTGCAGCTTCCATGACTCCACACAGGCTGGAGGTTGCATTGATCCTTTCTGTGCTTTACAGGAGGTTAAACTTAACACATCTGTTCTTTTAGATAATGCTTCACTTATGTCTCTTGTTACCCTTGTTTCACCAGCAATTCCTCCATTTTCTGCCCTGATTGACTCTGGTTCTTTAGATTGCTTTGTAGACACCAAGTTAGTCAGTACTTACAATCTTCTGACTTATTCTGTTCCTCCATTACAGCTTCAACTGTTTGATAGCTCTTTCAATTCTATGATTATGAATGCCATTGATCTTTCTGTTTGTTTTGAAACTGGTGATATCACTCTAATGACATTCTATGTCACTCTGTTGGATGGATCTAGTTCTCTTGTTCTAGGACACAACTGGCTTGCCTGCTACAATCTGTTGATTGACTGAGTATCAAGTCATATCTCATTCCAATCATCCAAACCAAACATGCCAACACCCCCGAGCTCACCTCTGCAGCCTCTGGTTTCTCCAATCCAAGCTGACTCTGAATCTAATTCACTATGCTCCCATGACCCCAAACCTCTGTCAATCAAGCTACTTAGCTCATTAGTGTTCATATGTACCTGTAGCCTTGATGGCTCAGTCCTGTTCTATCTGCAGCCCCAATCCCTGGAAAGTCATCTTCACTCCATTTCCATTGCTTCTCCACCAGCCAACCTTTCTGGCATTTCTCAGAAATACCATGACTTTGCCAATGTGTTTAGCAAAAGCAAGGCAGCTACTCTTGCCCCTCACTGCAAGTTTGACCTGAAGATCAACCTGGAAGAAGGCACCTTACCACCTGTCAGCACCACCTATTCCCTGTTATCCTCTGAGCTTGAAGCACTCAGGACTTTCCTAGACAAATATCTTGCTACTGGTTTTGTCCAACCCTCTGCATCTGCTCATGCTGCCCCTGTTCTTTTTGTCCAGAAGAAGGATGGATCCCTCTGGTTGTGTGTAGATTTCCAAGGACTCAACAAGATCACAAAGAAAGACTGCTACCCCCTTCCATGCATCTCCAATCTCCTTGACACTCTGAGCCACACAACCATCTATATCAAACTTGATCTTAGGCATGCTTACCATTTAGTTCATATTGCTGAGGGTGACAAGTGAAAAACTTCTTTCCATACATGCTATGGCTCCTATGAGTGGCTTGTTATTCCATTTGGGCTTATCAATGCCCCTGTGGCTTTCCAGCAATTTGTCAATTCTATCTTTGCCAATCTTCTTAATGTTTTAGTAATTGTTTATTTGGATGATATCCTAATTTTCTCCACTGACTGGACATTGCATACCAAGCATGTCTGCGAAGTCCTCCATCACCTCCAGAAGCATGGCCTCTTTGCCAAACCCATGAAATGCAAATTCTATACCAATTCCACTAAATATCTTGGGTATCTACTCTCTCCTTCCAGACTCACAATGTCCCCTGAAAAGGTTCAATCCATCCTGGATTGGCCTGAGCCTCACAAGATGTGGGATATCCAGTCCTTTCTTGGTTTTGTGAACTTCTACCACTGCTTCATCCAGGGCTACTCTGACATCATTGTTTCTCTAACTCGCCTCACCCACAAGTCTGCTTGTTGGGATTTCAACACTTCTTGTCATGCTGCTTTCCAGTGCCTCAAGGCTGCTTTTACTTCTGCTCCTATTTTGACCCATTGGGTCCCCAATGCTCCTTTTATTGTTGAGACTGACACCTCCAACTACACAATCACTGGAATTCTCTTACTCCAGTCCCCAGATGATAAGGTCTGCCCTGTCACTTTCTATTCATGTATGCTCACTGTGCCAGAACTCAACTATGATACCCATGATAAGGAGTTTCTTGCTATTTTCACTGTGTTCAAGATCTGACATCATTACCTTAAAGGTTCTGGTTCTCTGGTGGATGTTATCCTTAATCACAAGAACCTGGAATATTTCACTATGTCTAAACTTCTGATCCACCAGCAAGCCTGCTGGTTGGAGTTTCTCTCTCAGTTTAATCTAATTATCTGTTTTCACCCTGGCCATTTAGATGCTAAATCTGATGCTTTAACTTGACAATGGGATGTCTATCCCAGTGTAGGGAATGGCGACTATGCCCTTGTCAATCCACATAACTTCTGGCCCATGTTCATGCAGGAACAACTCACTGCATCCCTCCGGGCTTTCTTCCTAGCATCTCCAGTCTTCCAGTCTACATCTCTCTTTAACATCAAAACCCTCCATTGTGACATTATCTTGGCACTCCCTTCTGACTTTACTGCCTCTATCCACTGTTCTGGTATCCTTCTGTCCAACTCTTATTGGTCTAAAGACCCAGGAGGTTTCTTGTATTTGGACAACCACATCTATGTCCCTGATGCTTTTGACCTCCAACTTCAGGTCCTCTGCTACAAGCACAACCACCCCTTATCTGAACACTTCAGTTAGAATTGGACACTGGAGCTCATTTGCCAAGAGTATACCTGGCCTGGCATTCAAGCATTTGTCAAGGAATACATTTCTTCATGTACAGCTTGTGCCCATGCTAAGGTACCCCATCACAAATCCTATGGTTTCCTCAAGCAGCTTCCCATTCCAGAAAAGCTGTGGAATTCCATCTCTATGAATTTCATTGAACAGCTTCTGGCTTCCTCTGGTCACTCCATCATCCTTGTTGTTGTAGATCATCTATCAAAGCAGTGTGTCTTCATTTCTACAGATGACAAGGTGACCTCCTCAGAGCTTGCTAAACTCTTCTTACTCCATGTGTTTTCCAAACATGGAGTTCCCTCCCACATCACCTCCAATCAAGGTTCTGAGTTTGTTTCCCATTTCTTCCATTCTCTGGATCAAGCCCTCAATATCCATCTCCACTTTACCTCCAGGTATCATTTGGAGAGTAATGGTCAAACCAAGCAAATGAACCAAACCCTGGAGTAGTATCTACACATTTATTGCAACTATCAGCAGGACAACTGGTCTAAACTCCTGCCCCTTGTGGAGTTTGCTTATAACAACACCCCTAATGCTACCACAGGTGTTTTCCCTTTCTTCGCAAACAAGAGCTACCATCCAAACATCTCCATGCACCCAGAACATGATCTCACCTCTATCTGAGCTTGAAAATACACCATAGACCTTGACTCTCTCCATGTCTTCCTTTATGAAGAAATAGCTGCCACTCAAGTCAGATACCAAGGACCCACAGATGCCTGATGATCTCCAGCACCAGACTTTAAAGTAGATGACCAGATATTTGTCAAGGCTAAGTACTTTAGGACTACACAGCCTTTCAAGAAACTCACCAAAAAGAACTTAGGTTCTTATTCCATTATTGCTTAGGCAGGCTTGCTGTTCTTCACACTTCATCTCCTGGAGAACATGAAGTCCATTTATCCAGTCTTTCATGTTTCTCAACTTGAACCCTCTGTCCCCAATGTGATCCCAGATTGTGTGCAACCACCTCCACCTCCAGTCAAGATTGATGGTGAACCAGAGTTTGAGATTTCTGAAATCCTAGACTCAAAGATAGATTGTAGGCAAAGGAACTGCAAATTACTATATTTGATTAAGTGGTTAGATTATAAGGATACTGATGAGGAGACCTCATGGCTTCTTGCTACTGAATTAGGGCACACTTCAGAGATCATTGAGAAGTTTCATCACCATTACCCAGACAAACCTGGGCCATCTTATGATTAACCAACTGTAGTGGATCTAGTGATCTAGTCACAAGACCCTCTACCTATTCTAAGATTGCCTTTTTGATCTCCTTGTCTACCATGGAAATTTCACCAACCTCTGCACAAAGTTCCAACAGCTCTGCTGCCACCTCATTCACCTCCCCATCCTTGCTCCCTGAACTCCCAGCTTCTCCAGTCTCCTCCACCCATGCTGTTCCCAATACATCAACCAGCCACTTCAGCAGCCAGTTCTTGCATTTGGCCTCTTGCCATACCTTCTAGCTCACCTCCCTTATTAATGTCTTCATCAGGCAACAGCCCTTGGCCATCTGCCAAAGACCCTCCTCTGTCTTCTCTGAGTCTGCCCTGCTATTGGGCACCCCTTTCTCTTCCACTTTCTGTCTCCACTTCCTCTCTGGCTTCTTCTGGCTGGAGCAGTCACATCTTACCTTTGCCTCTATATAGGCAAGGCATGATGTCAACTTGCCTGGGCCCACCTGGTACTCCAGTTCCTAGTCATTGCATCTCTGGCACCTCCAGTACCCCAGTTCCTCTTCTGCTCTTCTCTTGCCATTGCTGTTATTTAACCCCACCTTCTGGGCTTGGCAAAGTTCCTCCATTTAAGCCAGTTTTTGAGTGCTAGGTCCCAACCCCATTTCCAATACTCACCCATTTCCAGACTGCTGCCACTGCTTTCCAAGCCTTCTCTGCTTTCTTCTGAGCCTCCTCCTCACTCCTTACTTTTCCCTGCCACTTCTGCTTGGTGTACTTTGTGTCATCAAGCTCCTCTTCATTTTCAACATGCTCCTCCAGGCATTCATCAGACCAGGTGTGAATGTTGGTGAATGAAGACATGATGAGGGATACTAGTGTGGAAGTCTCTGGGATGGTATTTGCTTTTATGGTTTTCTGGCCAGCTAAACTCCAATGTCCACTCTGCTTACTTATTCATCAAGAGCATGTGCTTTACAGCCTTCAGGGGTTCAGGCCTTAAGAGGGGAATACTGTCACATCCCATGCCAATGGGTCAGCTCCACTATGTCTCTGATGCAACTCCAGTTGCTTTTATGCTTTAAGCTATGTGCTTCCTAGTTCCCTTTACCTCTGTCTTTTCCTATCTAATGATTGATTACAACTTTACCTATGCTAACTCCATACCATTCCAATACAACTCTGTTGTTCCTCTGACCTCACTTTCTGTTCCTGTTCCTTTGTGCCATGCTTCTCCCTGTCATCACTTAGTTTCAGTTTGACATTATTCAACATTGTCTCCTCTAACATCTCCATTTGTATCCAGGATGCATTGGCACCTGCTTCACTTAAGAGACAACTCTGTTCATATCTTCATTTCCTCTTTAGATAATCTGCCTCTCTGAGGTATAAGTACTGGAATTCTGTATCTTGTACTTCAGTTTGAATATCAACCATAATATGATGTTATGATCCCCCCCAGACCCCTTCTGCCTCACAACTTGATGTCATACCCTACCCTAAAGTCCCTCAACTTACTCCACAACTTGATATCATGCCTTTTGTTGGAAAAAGCCCTATGGCCAATCCCAGACCTCCAATAGTTTCTGACCCCTCTGTAAATTGGGGCACTCAGTACTAGCATAAGGGCGCACCACATAAGGTGAAGCCAAGCCCTGTCCACTCTGGAGTTATCCAGAGTACCCCCAGAGTATGTTGAAATATTTATAACAAAAATGAAAGACAATAGATATGAAGAATAGGCTAAAGATATGAGGCTAACCCTATGCCCTGGGTCTAGACCTGTCATGTGACCCATCACATGCCTAGATAAGATAAAAGATTAGATAACCACATGGTTAGATAAGATAAATTCACATGATCAAAAATTGAAAAAGCAAACTATAACAAAAGGAAAAATTGGATCAGCAGTTCTTTGCTAAGTGTCCCCACTTATATCACTTAAAGCATTCTTTTTCCAAGCTCATTGCATTCACCTTTATCAGAGCTTCTCTACCTAGTTGAGTCCCTGAAGCTGTGAAGCAAGCAGGAGGTTGCCATTGTGGCCTTGGTTAATACTAATTGGTTGGATTGGAAGGGGAGAAAGAAGAAGGACAGGGGGGAGGTCCTTATGGACTCAAATACCTAGATGCTGGAGTGGAATGCTCAACAGCCATCCATTTATAGGCTCTACCAATGACCTGGAACTAATGCATTGGTTCCTTAGGGGTTTTCTCTAGACTCTAAAGGGTCACTTGTTGGTAGATCCTATATTGGACCTGTGCCCTAAGTAGCTTCATCACATGTTCATCTGAGATCTCAGCATCTTTCATTAATACTGTAAGGTCCTGCAGATAGTCATCTATCTTTCCTTCCTGCCTAAGACCTTTTAATCTTTTGAGGGCTTTGTGCACCAGCTCATCAATATGAAAATAGACCTTGATGTCTGTAAACAGTTCCTCCTTTGAGGATCATATCCCTTGATCCAGACAACCTTCCAATGTTAGCTGTGCATACCTCTCTGCCTTTCCTTCCATTCAAGAAAGGAATGCTGACATCCTTATTTGATTATCCTTCCATTCAATGGAGGATTTCCATACTCTCATCTTTGCCCACCACTGAAGCACAAGCAGATGTGCTGAACTGCTAAAATCTAACCTAACCTTGGTGAGTGCCTTCTTGTCTTCTGTTCTAGGGCTTTTGTACTAGTGGCCCCTAACTAGATAGTGATGCAAAAGTGAATCAAGCTAACCCTAGGGGCTATTGGATCACTTGTGAAAGCACTAAGAAAAAGAGGGAATGATCTGTGAAAGGGGTGATCCCTCAGATACAACTCTAAACCAGAGCTCAAGTGAGCAAGACTGGGGAATCCCAGCTTGCCTATCCTTGCCTTTATATATTATGGGATTCTGAGCACAGACCATGCTGACTAAGTACATGTGCTACCTAATCAGGGAATGCCCTAGACCCTGGGTTAATAGATAAGAAAGAAATGAGGGAAAAGCATGGGGTGGAAATAAAGAGTATGGCAGGAGGCCATGTGGATGTGGAAGAATGGAAGAGAAGTAATCTATGAAATGAATGCAGGGTCAGAGGTGCTTGCACCATAAGGACAGAGATCTTTGCCACAGATGAGATCCATGGAGATTAGATGGAGGGCAGTTCCAGGGAAGATTCTGGGAAGATCCATGTCAGGTGACTTATGGTCACATGATCACTGCTAGGAAAAGGAATAATAAATACTCTTAAAGGAAACAGACCATAGACTAGGGTTAAGCTTAAAATGGGGTGTCTTGTGCATGATCATGTAATGTTATGTGACTGACTCTAGTGCTGGAGTGTCACTTTGTAACAACCACAATCTCCACTTTCTTTTATCACCATCCCATATCCCAGGATTGGCCATCTTTCTTTTATATCCTTTCACTTCTTTCAACAACTCTTCTACCTTTTCACCTTCCATTTCAGGCCTTGAATGTAATGATGAAAGTAGCTATAATAGACCTCTGACCACCTGATTTTGCTTGATCTTGGTGGGTCCTGGATTAAAAAGAGTGGAAACTCATGGGGGGATTTCTCTATGGAGAGACTGGAGTCTGGAACCTCTACCTGTCTTTTATCTTCTGACTCTTTATACCTTGCAGAAGCAGACACATTTGCTTAATAGTCTAAGAATGCAGGGAGGTGCACAGATCAAATGCAGTCCTCAAGGCTTTTTAAGCACTGAGGAGGGGCAAAGTGAACAAAGAATCTTGTTAGAAGCTATCTTTCTATCCCTAGCCTTTAATGCCTGAAAATCAAGGCCTGTCTGTTAATCAAACTCATCAAATCTCCTTTGAAAACTCTCTCCTTCTAATTCATTATCTGAAAATCCTAAAATGGCCTTGTTGATAAGATCCTTAAGTTCTTCCTCATGCCCTGTCATATCCTGTACCTCTGACCCAATTCTGACCCTATCTCAACCTGGCTTACGATTGGTCCTTATATCTAGCAAGCTACTCTAGCCCTCTGACTTTCCTCCAGGCAACTACAGCCCTTTGTCACCATTCCAGTCTGCCCTAGCTATGCACATACAATTTCCACTCCTTAGTGTTATATGCTCTCCCAGGCCTCTGCTCCCACTCTGCCCCATTCCATTTTTAGTTCTATTTCAGTTTCAGTTAAGTATTACCTTAGTTCAATTTTGTTATCTTTGAATCATTCTGGTATAACTCCATCACCATTCCCACTCTTAGTTACTGATACCATCATTGTTACTATTCCTGTTCTGTTCCTATTCCTTGCTTCCTCTTGTTTCATCCTGTTACTCTTCAGTTTCAGTCTGACATGATTGGACATTGTCTTCCCTGACATCTCCATTCATTTCTTAGATATTTAGACATCTGCTTCACTTCTGAGTTTGCACCTGTCTTACTTCACTACACTCCTAGATAGTTCTACCTCTTTGAGGTATAAGTACTGTAGTTTTGTATCTTGTACCTCAGTACAAATATCAATAGAAATATTCTCTTGTTATCATCCTCACTCTGATTGAGCCCTTGGGTTCACTCTGACCCTCCAGATTACTCTGGAGTTTTTAGCATTAAAGTTATTATGGCTTAATGTTGACTTGGAATGAGCAATAACTTTACTGTTGTTACTACCCCTATCTGACCTGAGTTTTCTGACTCACTCTGATCCTCCAGCCCTGCTGGAAATTATGACTAGCCTATTGGCTATCTTCTATAAGTTTTAATAACTCTGCTCCTTAAAACTGGACTTGACACTCTTTATCTTGTTTGTCTCTCTTGTTGAGCCCTGAGCAAGCTCTTCTCTGCTATTTCTGGCCTGCTGCAAATAAGAACACCAAGGATATATCAGAGCACTAAAGCCAAGTTCTATTTGATAAAGAACCTGCTACTTGACTACTTGACCATTTTTGAAAATCTCCAGAAATCTCCAGAGATCTCCAGAGCTCACATTCCCTTCTGATGAACTCCAACCTAGTAGTAGTAGTAGTAGCAGTATTTGGATTTTGATAATCTGTTACCTTAGTATGAATATCAACATAAATGCCCCCTTGTCTTTGTTCTTACTCTGATCAAGTCTTTGGGCTCACTCTGATTCTCTGAGTTACTCTGGAAAATCTCTGGGGCCAAGCAATATCCTTGAAGAAGTCATAAGGTCCCACCTCCATGACTAGGCTTGAATCCCATTATCCTGCCTATTCCTCCTATTGAGCACAGAGACAGCCTTTTTATCCACCTCTGACATTTATGTAAATTGGGACATCAGAAAGTGCAAGGACACACCACATAAGGTAAAGCTAAGTCCTGTTCAATCAACAAAACCCTTTCTAGATCCCTCTGAAGCCCTCTGGAGCCCTCTGGAATTATAACCTTTCCTCAGCATCAAGATTTTCATTCAGGAAAAAGCTGGTTTTAATAGTATATCCATACTTGAATGGGTTTTAAAAGTATATTCATACTGGTATAAGTTTTAACATGTTCCCAGGGATAAGCACATCTAATGGGCATAAAACTATGATGTGACCTTTGAATTTCTTCCTTCCTGCACAGATCAAGTATTATAGTCTTGCACAAGTAAAACACAACTGAAAATGCATTATTCTAAACCTAATATCTAGCCTTGATGTGTGCTGATTGATCCTGGGCAGTGCTTTTGAATGTAGAAGTACAAGAACTAGGTAAAAGAATAGAGAGACAAGTAAAAGCCAAGGGACTTGTAAAACTGAAAGATTCAAGTATGCAAGACTGGAAAAACCCAGACTTGAGCTAACCTTCTTTTATATTGCTACACTATGCACATAGACCATGTAAATGGTGCTGGCCCTAAAGTAATGTACAGTAAGCCAACCAATGGCAGAAAAGAAGTAGGGACCTAGGAATACAGCAAGAAACAATGAGGCATAACAGCAGAGTCTAGATTGCTCTAGACTTGTAACATGTAAAAAAGTGAAAGAGTGAAATGTAAAATGTGAAAAGGTAAAGATGTGAAAATGTGAAAATGTCATGTGATGTGACAATGTGAAGAGCTACAAGTGTGAGAAGAAAATGCCAAATAAGTAAAAATTGAAAAAGTACATTATAATACTCTGGAGATACTTGTTGCAAATGCAATACAAGAGCCATGTGACTATCACATGATCATGAGAATCCTATGCCAAACAAGGATAAACCCTAGAATATGGTTAAGTTTTTTATTCAGAGTTTTCCTTGAATTTAAATACAGCTTATGGTTAAATCTAGTATATCAGATAATAGATTGTCTTCTGATTAAATCTCCAATTAATCTGATCTCAATCCAGATAAGGGTCAGATGTGATCATGGCAGATCTCTAGATGGAGTCTCCTTAGCCTCATGGCTAAGGGTATGGTTTAATCTCTGCTAACTCTAAACCTTTCTCTTTTATTCTACATAGCCTCTCCCTTAATATACCCCAATATCACATGGCCCATTGGTCATACTCTCAGTTAGCATGCCCTATGCCCACTTACTTTATTTAGTCATACCCTATGCCCCAGTGATGGTCCATGCACATCTAGAATAGGTATAAATAGCTAGTGAGATATAGTACAAGGTTCCCAGCCTTAACCACTTGTTGTCATACCATCTTTGTTCTTACTTCTAGATAGCTCTTGCCAATAACAAGGGTTGTCCCTGGATACTAGTGTAATGGCTCCTCAGGTATTGCTACCCTGAGTCCAATTCATCTTTTTTCTATTTAATCTGAATCTGCCAATAAAACCAACACATCCTCTCAAAACAGACCATTTAGGGTTAGAATAAGTTGTACAACATCTGACACCATAACAGTACTCTGGATAACTCTGGAGTAGACAGAGCTTGGCTTCATCTTATATGATGTACCCTTATGCTAGTACCAGGTGCCCCAATTTATAGAGAGGTTGGAAGTTGTTGAAGGTCCAGGATAAACCATAGGGCTTTTTCACTAAGAGGTATGATGTCAAGTCATGAGGCAAGTTGTGAGACTTAGTGTAAAATACAACATCAAGTCATGAAGCAAGAGGGGGTCAAGAATGATTGTAACATTATGTTATGGTTGATATTTGAACTCAGGTACAAGATACAGAACCACTGCACTTATACCTTGGAGAAGCAGGTTATCTATGAAGGGAACAGAGATATGAAAGGAGTTGTCTTATAAGCAAAGCAGGTGCCAAAAGCATCCTGGATACAAATGGAGATGTCAGAGAAGACAATGTTGAATAATGTCAAACTGAAACTAAATGATGACAGGAAGAGGTAAGGAAGAAAGGAACAGGGACAGGAAGTGAGAATGGAGAAACTATGGAGTTATATTGGAATGTTATGGAGTTAACATAGGTAAAGTTGTAATCAACATTAGATAGAAAGGAATGGAGGTAAAGGGAATCAGGAAATATGTAGCTTATAGCATGGAAGCAACTGGAGTTGTACTGAAGATATAGTGAAGTTGATCCATTGGCATGGGATATAACAGTATTCCTCTCTTAAGGCCTGAACCCCTGAAGGCTATTAAGCATGTGCTCCCAATTAGTAAGTGAGCAGAGCAGGCATCAGAGTTTAGCTGGCCAGGAGCCCATAAAAACAAATACCACTTCAGAGACTTTCACACAAGTTCCTCTTATCATATCTCCATTTGCTGATATTTATACCTGGTCTGATAAGTACCTTGAGGAGCACATTGATGATGAAGAGGATCTTAGCAATGCAAAGTATGCTAAGCAGAAGCAGTGAGAAAAGGTAAGGAGAGAGAAAAAGAAGACTTGAAAGGAAGTAAAGGAGGCTTGAAAGTTAGTGAAGGTGGTCTGGAAACAGGTGAGTATGGGAAATGCAGTCAAGGCCTAGCACTCAAACCTGGTTTAGGTGGAGAAACTTTGCCAAGCTCAGGTGAAGTTGAGTAGAGGCAATGGCAAGAGAAAAGTAGAAAAGGAACTGGGGTGCCAGAGATGTGATAATCAGGGGCTGGAGTGTGAGGTGGGCCCAGGCAAGTTGATGTCATGCCTCACCTGTATAGAGGCAAAGGTGAGGTGTGACTGCCCTGGCCAGGAGAAGCTGGAAAGGAAGTGAAGATGAAAGGTAGAAGAGGAAGAAGTGCCTAGTAGCAGGGCAAACTCAAAGGAGACAGAGAAGGATCTTCAGCAGATGGCTGAGGGCTGTTGCCTAATGGAGGCATTAATAAGGAAGGTGGGTGGGAAAGTACAGTGAAAGGTGAGGTGTAAGAACTGGCTGCTAGGGTGGCTGGTTGATGTATTGGGAAAAACATGGATGGGAGAGACTGGAGATGCCAGAAGTTCAGGGAGTAAGGATGGAGAGATTGATAAGGTGGTGGGGGAGCTGTCAGATCTGTGTGTGAAGGTCAGAGAGATCACAGTAGTAGATGATGAGGATAAGAAGGAAGTTAAAAAAGCAATCATTGAATAAATGGGAAAATCTTGTAACTAGATTGCTGAATCAACAAACTTGCTTAGTCAATTATAAAATGGCCTGGGTTTGCTTGGATAATAAAAGTGGAACTCATCCACATCTCAAGGCATGACCTAATTCAGTGGCAAGAAGCCACAAGGTCTTCTTGTCAGTACTCTTATAATCTAACCACTTAATCAAATATAGCAATTTGCAGTTCATTTATCTATAATCTATCTTTGAGTCTAGGATTTCAGAGATCTCAAACTCTGGTTCACCATCAATCTCAACTGGTGATGGGGGTGGTTGCATGTGATCAGGGATCACATTGGAGACAGAGGGTTCAAGTTGAGAGATGTGAAAGACCAGATAAATGGACTTTATGTTCTCTGGAAGGCAAAGTGTGAAGAACAGTGAGCCTGCCTGAGCAACAATGGAATAAGGACCTAAGTTCTTTTCAGTGAGTTTCTTGGATGGTCATGTAGTCCTAAAGCACTTAGCCTTAATAAATACCTGGTTATCTACTTTAAAGTCTGGTGCTGAAGATTGTTGATGAAACACAGCTGCTGATGCATTGACCTAAAACCTAAACACCTAGCCTTGGTGTGTGCAGACTATCCAGAGTAGTTGCTTTGAACTTAGAGCAACAAGAACTAGGCAAAGATAAGAGAGCAGTGAAAGTCAAGGGACTTGTGGAACTAAAGGGTTTAAGTGCGCAAGACTGGAAAACACCCAGGCTTGAGCAGACCTTCTTTTATATTGCTATAGTATGTGCATAGACCATGTAAATGGTACTGGCCCTAAATAAAGTATAGTAAGCCAACCAATGGCAAAAGAAGAGTGGAAACCTTAGAACTACAGCAGGTAAACATAAGTTATGCCACCAGCATCTAGATTACTCTAGACCTGTGACATGTGAAGAAGTGAAATGTGAAAAGGTGAAATGTGTGAAATGATCACATGATGTGACAATTGTGAAGAGCTACAATAATGATAAGAAAATGTCAAAAGAAGAAAAAAGGAAAAAGGAAAAAGTACATTATAATAGTTGGGTATCTGCAGATCCTTGATATCTAACTTGGGCAGCAGCTATTTCCTTATAAAGGAAGATATGGAGTGAGTTAAGGTCAATGGCATATTTTCAAGCTTGAATAGAGGTAAAGTCACATTCCAGGTAAATGAAGATGTTCAGATGGTAGTCCTTGTTAGTAAAGAAAGGGAAAACACCTGTGGTAGCATTAAAGGCATTGTTATAAGCAAACTCCATGAGGGGCAGGAAATTGAACCAGTTGTTCTGCTAGTAGTTGCAATAAACATGTAGATACTGCTCCAGAGTTTGATTTATTCACTTAGTTTGACTATCACCTTCCAGATGATACCTGGAGGTAAAGTAAAGGCAGATGTTGAGGGTATTATAGTTTGGTTTTTCAAACTTTGATTACATGACCTTATCTTATTTTTTCCATGTGATTATCTAATCTTTTATCTTATCAAGGCATGTGACAGGTCACATGACAGGTCTAGACCCAGGGTATAGAGTTAGCCTCATGTTTTTAGCCTGCATTTTATTTCTGCTATTCTTTTATTTTAGAAGCTTTGCTCCTTTTTAGCCATTGGCTATTCTCACAAGTGCTTCTTTTCTTTTTGATGGTGCCTCAGGGTCTGTGGGAGAATTCCCATTAGGGTCTTGATTCATGTACCATTCTCTACTGTATAAATACTGTAGCTTTAGCATATCTTAAGCCCTAGTTGTTATGAATAAACAGTTCACTAGCAGAAGAGTCACATGACAAGCATGTGACTGTGAGACTTCTATGCCAAACAAGGATAAACCCTAGGATATGGTTAAGTTGTTCTTCAGAGTATTTCCTTGAATTTGGACAATGCTTATGGTTGGATCTAGTATCTTAGATAACAGATTGATCTTCTAATCTGTATCTCTGATGAATCTAATCTCGATCCAGATAAGGGTCAGATGCAATCATGGCAGATCTCTAAATGGGATCTCCTCAGCCTCATGGCTGAGGGCATGGTTTAATCTCTACTTATTCTGAACTCTAACTTCCATTCTACATAGCCTCTCCCTTGATATATCCCCTTACCACATGGCCCATTTGGTCATACCCTTTACCCTTACCCTATGCCCCATTTTCAGATTTAGTATTTGTGCTGGAGCCACTGGTGGTCTGTGTGCACCTGGGACTAGTATAAGTGGTTGAATAGTTACTGTGTTAAAGCTCCCCAGCCTTAACCACTTGTTTCTCTTGTACATTGTTCCTTAGGTTTCACCTTGCAATATAGGCTATTCTTTGATCTTTAACTTGTGCTATGGCTCCTCAGATCTTGCTAGTCTGAGTCCACTGCCTTTCTCTTTTCTAACTGACTCCAACAATGATATCAAAGCACCTCCTCAAGGCCATACCATTATTATTTAGGGTTAGCACAAGTTATCTCAGAGATCAACATTGTAACACCAGTCTTAAGCATTTGTATTATCTAGTGCAAGTGACTCTATAGTACTCCTTTATCTTTGCTTTACTCTTATCTACATTAAAACTGACATCAACATCAACAAGCCCTTGATTAGGGTTAAACTGTTTATTGTATAAAGTCTAACACCATTACTGTAACAGAGGGCTTGACCCAAGGAATGGAAGAAATGGGAGATGAACTCAGAGCCACAATTGAAGATAATGTGGGAGGGAACTTCATGTTTAAAGAAAACATGGAGTAAAAAGAGTTTAGCAAGCTCTAGGGAGGTCACCTTATCATTTGTAGGGATAAAGACACACTGCTTTGATAGACAATCTACAACCATGAGGATGGCAGTGTGACTAGAGAAAGCCAGAAGTTGTTCAATGAAATCCATAGAAATGGAATTCCACAGCTTTTCTGGGATGTGAAGTTGCTTGAGGAAACCATAGGGTTTGTAATGGGGTATCTTGGCATGGGCACAAGCTGTACATGAGAAAACATACTTTTTGACAAATGCTCAAATGATAGGCCAGGTATATTCTCAGCAGATGAGCTCCTGTGTCCAATTCTGTCTAAAGTGTCCAGATGCAAGAAGCCTTCTGGGTCTTTAGACCAGTAAGAGTTGGGTAAAAGGGTGCTGGACAAGTGGGTAGAGGCAGTAAAATCATAAGGGAGTGCTGAGATGATGTCATGATGGAGAATTTCAAGGTAGAAAAGGAAAGCAGACCAGAAAACCAGATATGCTAGGAAGAAAGCTTAAAGGGATACAGTAAGTTGCTCTTGCATAAATACAGGACAGAAATTGTGCAGATTAACATGGGCATAGTTACTATTCCCCTCTTTGGAATAGATGTTCCAATGTCAAGTCAGGATGTCAGGCTTAGCATCTAAATAATCTGGGCAGAAGTAAATAATCAGATTAAACTGAGAGAGGAATTTCAACCATCAGGCTTGCCAGTAAGTCAGAAGCTTGGACATAGTGAAGTATTCCAGATTCTTGTGATCTGTAACAACATTGACTGAAGCACTGGAACCTTCAAGGTAATGTTGCCAAGTCTTGAACACAGTGAAACTGGTGAGAAGCTTCTTATTATGGGTATCATAGTTAAGTTTTGGCATGGTGAGAGTATGTGAATAGAAAGTGACAGGGCAGACCTTATTGTCCAGACACTGGAGTAAAAGAATTCTGGCTATTGCATAGTCTGAAGCATCAGTTTCAACAATAAAAAGAGCATCAGGGACCCAATGGGTCAGAATAGAGGCAGAAGTTAAAGCATTCTTGAGGCACTGGAAAGTAGCATGAAAAGTGTCAAAATCCCAACAAGCTGACTTGCAGGTGAGGCAAGTCAGGGGAATGATGATGTCAGAGTAGTTCCAGATGAAGCAGTGGTAGAAATTAGCAAAACTGAGGAAAGACTGGACATTCCAAACTTTGCAAGACTTGGGCCAATCCAGGATGGATTGAACCTTTTCAGGGAACATAGTAAGCCCTGAAGGGAAGAGCTGGTATCCAAGATACTCAGTCAAGTTGGTATGGAATTTGCATTTCTCAGATTTGGCAAAGAGGCCATGTTTCTGGAGGTGGCAGAGAACTTCATGGACATGCCTGGTATGGGATGTAAAGTCAGTGGAGAAAATTAGGATATCATCCAAATAAATGATTATGGAAACATCAAAAAGATTGGCAAAGATAGAATTGATAAACCACTGAAAAGCCACAGGGGCATTGGTAAGCCCAAATGGCATAATAAGCTACTCATATGAGCCATAGTGCATATGGAAGGAGATTTTCCACTCATTGCCCTCAGCAATGTAAATTAAATGTAAGCATGCTGAAGGTCAAGCTTGGTATAGATGGTTGCATGGCTCAGGGCATCAAGGAGATTGGAGATGTGCAAAAGAAGGTAGTGGTCTTTTTTTGTGATCTTGTTGAGTTCTCAGAAATCTACACACAACTGAAGGGATCCATTCTTCTTCTGGACAAAGAGGACAGGGGCAGTGTGAGCAAATGAGGATGGTTGGATGAATTCCATAGAGAGGTGTTCATCTAAGAAGGTTCTGAGTACTTCAAGCTCAGAGGGCAAAAGGGAGTAGATGGTGTCAATAGGCAGGGAGGTGTCTTTTTCCAGATTAATTTTCAAGTCAAACTTGCAATGGGAAGCAAGGGTAAAAGCCTTGCTTTTGCTAAACACATTGGTGAAGTTGTGATATTCCTGAGGAATATCAGAAAGATTGGCTGGAGAAGTGGTGATGAAGGCAGAATGAAGATGACTTTCTGGGAGCTGGAGTTGCAGACAGAACAGGACTGAGCTATCAAGGCTGCAGGGATATGTGAATGCTAATGAGCTGAGTAGCTCAATCAACAGAGATCTGGGGTCAGAGAAACACAGTGAATTGGATTTGGAGTCAGTGTGAATCAGAGAGACCAGAAGCTGTGGAGGTGAGCTCAGAGATGTTGGCATGTTTGGTTTAGATGAGCAGAATAAAATACAACTTGATATCCAGTTAATCAACAGATTATAGCAGGCAAGCCAGTTGTGTCCTAGAACAAGAGAACTAGATCCATCCAACAGAGTGACATAAAATGTTATTGGAGTAATATTACTGGTTTCAAAGCAAATGGAGAAATCAATGGCATTTATAATCATAGAATTGAAAGAAATATTAAAAAGTCAGAGCTGCAACAGAGAAATGGAATAAGTCAGAAGGTTGTAGGTACTAACTAACTTGGTATCTATGAAGCAATTTGAAGAACCAGAGTCAATTAGGGCAGAAAACAGAGGAATTTCATAAGAAGCAAGGGTGACAAGAGGCATAAGTAAAGCATTATCTAAAAGAATGGACATGTTAAGTCTAACCTCCAGCCTGTGCAGAGTCATGGAGGCTGCAGACTATTTTTTTGCCTCTGAGGCAGAGACCTCTAGTTTAGTTTCCAAAGTGGAGGTCTTGGCAGTGCAAGCTTTGGCTGCCTTGGAGGAAGACTTGGGGCAGTCCTTTTCTATGTGCCTAGCAATACTGCAGAACAAGCAGAGGTGATTCTCAAGTCAATGCTTGCATTTTTTGGCAGTGAGCTTACCATTTTTACCAAGCTTGAATAATAAGTCTTGCTTCTAAGGGATGAATAACTTGAAGGAGTCAGAGGAACTAGCTAACTTGTTTTTCAACTCCTTAGGGCCAGAGGTTGAAGTGGAGGATGCAGAGGGTTTGTCAAATGATTTGAACAGGTAAGACAACTTTCCTTGTTGACCAATTTTGGATTTACACTCCCAGTAATAAGTATTGATGGTCTGAGCAAGCTGGTGCAGCTCAATGAGGGTTGGGGGCTTGCCAATATGAAAAAGGTTATCTTTGATGTGGTCTGGGAGATCATCATAGAAGCAGTGGCAGAGGGCACTTTCTCTATAACTCTGGACTTGAGATGCAATTCTGTTAAACTCAACTACATATTTATTGATTTATTGATCATTCTTCATAGTCAACTGGTCTAGCTGGTGCTCTGCATCTCTGACCAGGTCACAGGGTCTGAAGTTAGTGTGAAGTTCCTGAACAAACTCCTTATAATTGTTTATTCACAAGAGATAAAGGTTAGGATTTTTAGTAAGAAGAAGGTCAGGTTCAAATCATTCCAGTGCCATGCCCTTAAGATAGGACTAAGCATAAGTAACCTTGACTTGGTCATTGGTGAAGGCTTTGGGATGATCCTGAAAGTTTAACTTACATTGAACTAGGAAAATGCAGAGCTTTCAGGGGTCAGTTCCATTGAACTGGTCTGGTTTATGTACTTTGGTATGCTATGAGGTTTCAGGGGTACAATAGAAGGAGCAAGCTAACCTGCAAATGGTGCTAGTGAGATCAGTGATAGTATCATGGTGAATGGAAATAGGTTTTGAGTCTGGAAAAGGTTTGAGGTTATCCTCCAGAATATTAGAATACCCATTGAAGAGGTCATCTCCAGGGTCATCTGGTATTCCTGGATGGGCACCACAGTTGTCAGGGGTATAAGGAGGTTGGGGAACCTTGGAATCATCAGGGGCTTCATCAACTGAAACAATAGATGTTAAAGAGTGAGAAGAAGCAGGAGCCTGTAATGCTAAGCCTAGGGTGCAATGTGCAGAGAAACTCTTGAACTGATCAAGGATAGCATATGAGTGAGCTTTAGTTATATGGATAAACAGGGCTTGGCTTTACCTTATATGGTGCACCCTTATGCTAGTACCAGTGTTAAAACTGTTAAAACTGTATCTCTTAAATTTGAGTACACTGTTAAAATGTATGTCCAGTTCCTTTCTGAGCAAAACTCTTGTTGCTAAAGGGCAAAGGTCAGGTTCCAGTGCCTTGGTGGTGCACAAATCTGAGGAAAGGTCATACTTCAGAAGCTCTGGGGATGTCCAGAGACTTTCAGAGGGATTTGGGAAGGATTGGTTGATTAAACAGGACTTGGCTTCACCTTATGTGGTATATCCTTGCACTTTCTGGTATTCTGATTTACATAGATGTCAGAGGTGGGAAAGAGGACTATTTCAGTGCTCAACAAAAGGAACAGGCAGGACAAAGAAATTCAAGCCTAGTTATGGAAGTGGGACTTTATGATTTCTTCAAGAATGTTGCTTGGCCCCAGAGGTTCTTTAGAGTAATCCAGAGGATCAGAGTGAGCCTAAGGGCTCAATCAGAGTAAGGATGACAACAAGAGGATGTTTATGTTGATATTTGTACTAAGATACAAGATACAAGACTACAGTACTTATATCTCAGAGAGGCAGAACTATCTAAAAGTGTAGTAAAGTGAGACAGGTACAAATTCAGAAGCAAAGCAGATGTCTAAATATCTAAGAAACAAATGGAGATGTCAGGAAAGACAATGTACAATGCAGTAGCTTCAACTGCCTCTAAAAAACAAACCTTATTACCAACTTCTGAAAATCTGTTCTTCAACTGCTTTGACTTTATGAAGGATAATCTGTAAACAAATTCCAACTGATGGCTTGATGCACTTAAGTACCCTAGCTTTCTTTCACTACTTCCTTGAACTAGTCTTTTTCTGCTAACAACTCATCTTGCTCCTTTAATGTTCACTACTACCTTTCTACTCATTCTGCTAGGCAGAACTTTCATCTGAGTTTGTTACTAATCCTCTAAACTAGTTTTAACTCTTTGCAAAGCAATAGTTTGAATTCATCTTGGAATAAAGCTTCAAAAAAAATTCTTTATCTTATGCCTACTTGCTGTAATTGTTCTTTTTTTTGCTTATTAGCTTTCTGTTAGATTCTAAACTTCTTTAGCCAAGATGGTAGTTTCAACTCATTCCAGAGCAACTACAAGAATAGACTTTAACCTTTCCAAGTAAATCATCACTTATTCTTCCTAGCAACTCTTATGCTAAGTCAAGATCATCAATTCTCAGATAAAGCTTTCATCTTTTTCTGCAATTCTTGTCTTGGCCTATCTGAACTCTTAAAAGGGAATATGGCTGTAAATAAAAATAAGGGTTTTTCAGGATAATCCACAACTCCATAATAGTTTAATGACTTGTTCAGGTCAAAAGTAGTTTTAAGTCTTTATGGACTTAGGCTATCTGAAATAAAGGCTTTGTAAATATAGTAACCAATTGAATGGCACCATTGAACTCTTATGATAATTAAGCTCCTTGATCTTTCTGATTTAAGCTTTTGAACCCTTTATGACTGTGCTACTTTCAACTTATGCCAGGCATTCTCTTGTTGGCAGTTCTTCTTGAACTTCATCAGCTATATTAACCTAGAAAACCTTGGAACTTCTTTTATGATAGAAAAAAATAACCCTTCTTCAACTACTTGTTCTGTTGCAATCTTCACTTTAATGCTACCTGATGCTTGCATAGTGGCACACTATCCAGTCCTATGCTATGTCCTAAAAATCCTAAATCAAATCCTATATTCTTGTGTTGGATAGCTTCTTTCTAGACTTTTGTTGTTTTTTTAAATAATTCCTTTCTTTCTGGTTACATTGACAAAGTAAGGGGTTTGCTGCCTCTTGTACCTGTGAACATCTGATAGTCCTTGACTCATATCATCTATAATATCCTGCTGTCCTCATAAACACTTCTTGTGTAGATCAGGTTTCAAGTCTTTATTAAATAACATATGTCATTTACATAAGGGCTAATATCTAACCCTAACCCTATCCTAAGATGCCTTGTATATTCTTGCTGAGCTTTTGTAACTAGTTGTTATGGTGTTAATCTCTAAATAACCCATTCTAACCCTAAATGGTCTACCTTAAGAGGGTATATTGGTTTCATTGTCAGATTTAGATTGAATAGAATATAAAGACAGTGTATAAACTCAGGATAGCAAAGCCTGAGAAGCCATCTCACTTAGTTAGGAGGAAATGCCTGTATTGACATGACACTAGATAATATACAATGGTATGAGCTAACAAAGTGGTTAAGGCTCAGAAGCTAAAACCAAGGAACTACTCTACTATTTATACTATGTTTAGATGTGCACAGACCACCTCCAGGGTTAAGGGAATACTAAATAAGGAAGTAGGGCATAGGGCATGCTTACTAAGAATATGACCAATGAGCCATGCAGTAAAAGGGTATATCAAGGAGAGGCTATGTAAAATGGAAGGTAAGGGTTCAGGGTGAGTGGAGATTAAACCATACCCTTAGCCATAAGGCTGAGGAGATCCCATTTAGAGATCTGCCATGATTGCATCTGACTCTCATCTGGATTGAGATTAGATTCATCAGAGGTACAGATTGGAAGATCAATTTATTATCTGAGATACTAGATTTAATCATAAGCTATGCCCAAATCCAAGGAAAATACTCTGAAGACAACTTAACCATATCCTAGGGTTTATCCTTGTTTGGCATTAAAGTCTCACAGTCACATGCTTGTCATGTGACTCTTCTGCTGGCAAACTGTTTATTTATAACACTAGTGACTTTAACTAGGCAACGCAGAAATGAAAGTGAGAGCCAACCCTATAACTGAAAGGGATAGAATCCCCAATAAGGTGATAGAGGAATCTAACCCCTAAGGATCAACTATAAACCCAAGCTAAAGCCCAAGATTCAAGTAACAAAGACTGGAGAACCAGTTCTCTATACTCTTGCTCTTATATATTGCCTAAGGACTACTGCTGACTAATACATGAGCTACTAATCAGGAAATGCCCCAAACTCTGGGTTAATAGATAAGAACAATGAGGAAAAGGCATGGAGTGGAGATTAAGGAATGTGGCAAGAGGCCATGTGAATGTGGGAGAATGGAAGAGAAGTAACTATAAAATGAAATGCAGAGTCAGAGGTGCTTGCACCATGAGGACAGAGATCTCTGCCATAGATAAAATCCAATCTAGAGATTTACTGCAGATGCATCTAGAGTCCAGATCCAGATCCAGATCTAAATCTAAGATAAGATCCATGGAAATTAGAGAGGAGGTCAGTTTCTGGGAAGATCCAGGGAAGATCCATGTCAGGTAACTAACTGTCACATGACCACTGCTGGAAAAGAAAATAATAAATACTTTTAAAGAATTGGAATCACAGACTAGAGTTAAGCTTAAAAAAGGGTGTCTTGTGCACAATCACATGATATTACATGACTGATTCTAGTGGAGCAGTGTCACTTTGTGTTATAAATGTTTCAACATACTCCAGGGGTACTCTGGATAACTCTGGAGTGGATGGAGCTTGGCTTTACCTTATGTTGTTATAATGCACTTTTTCAATTTTACTCTTTTTGAACTTATTATCTTACTACTGTAGCTCTTCACATTGTTATATCATGTGACCCTTTCACATCTTCACATTTTCACCCCTTCACTTCTTCACCATTTCACCTTTCACATCTTCACATGGCACAAGTCTAGAGTGATCTAGACTCTGATATCATACCTCATGTTTTTTTCATGTATTTCTAGGTCCCCACTTTCTTATCGCTATTAGATAGCTTACTATACAATACTTTGGGGCCAGCACCAGTTACATGATCTGTGCATGGTTGGTAGCAATATAAAAGAAGGTCAGCTCAAGCCTGGGTTTTCCCAGTCTTGTGCACTTGAACCTTCATTGTTCTTGTTTACTCTTGGCTCTTACTTTTTCCTTTACTATTGCCTAGTTTTGTGCCACTAGTTCAAAAGCATCACTTAGGATTAGGATCAGGTGGCACACACCAAGCTTAGATGTTAGATTTAGTCAATGCATCCAAGGTTGTGTTTTACTTGCACAAGACTCCAATACTTGGTCTGTGCAGCAGAAAGTTTAGGACCAGGTCATATTCAGTTTTATGCCCTTTAAACTTGCTTATTCTTGGGGGCACAAGGAAGAACTTAGGAATTTAGTCAATGAAGCCATTTTAGGATTTGAAGGAGATGAACAAGGAAGGGAGGACTTTCAAAGGAGATTCGACATTTTTGATAGACAAATAGCCATTGATTTTTAGGCCACAAGAGCTAGGGATAGGAAGGTAGCTTCTAACAAAATCCTTTGTTCCCTCAGACCTTCTTCTATGCTTAAGAAGCCTAGATGTCTTCATTCAGTTTACATCCCCCCTTACATTTGTTACTCTCTAGTTAAATGTGTCCACACCAAGGCCAAATAAGGAGGAGTATGAGAGTCAGATCAAGTTACCTGAGTCCAGCCCATCAATTAAGGAACCCCCCTTTGAATTTACAATCCAGGACCTGCTTCCACTGAGTGATCCAGAGTGGTTAGAAGGACATTACCACCCGGCTTCATCTTTACCTTCAAGGCTTAGAAAGATGGCAGAAAAAACCAATGTGGAAGATTTGCTAAGAGAATTAAGGGGAGATATGGGAAGAAAGGTCACAGACCTAGAAAAGTGGGATGGTGACAGAAAGAAATGGAGGTTGTGGTGGGCAAAGGTCAGGGTGTGGGAGAATAGTATTGAGTGGAAGAATGATCAAACAAGAACCATGGAAGTGCTCTCTTGAATGGAAGAAAAGGCTGAGGGTTATACCCAGCTAATCCTAGAAGACTGTTTGGATAAGAACCAGTGGCCCAGCAAAAAAGATCTCTTTGATGATATCAAGAGATATTTCCACATTGATGAACTTGCTCATGAAGCCCTAAAGAAATTAGAAGGGCTAAGGCATATAGGGCAAATTGATGACTATTTGCAGAAATTCATTGTATTGCAAAAAGATGCAGAGGTTGATGAACACCACACCATGAAATTGCTTAGGGAGCAGGTTCAGTATTGGATATACCAACATGCAATGCTACAAGAGCTGGAGGAAATGGTCTTGGAGCTAATTAATCAGTTCCAAGTTATAGGTCATGCTTTTGAGTACATGGAAGTTGAGTGAGGAGCTTCTGTCAACCAATGGCAGTTGCCAAGAGGTCCCCCTCCTCATCCTTCCCCCACTTCCAATCAATTCCAACTGTGTCCCCAGTGGCAACCACCTAGGTTCACTGCCACTGGAACTCAGCCAGGAAGGGGAGCACCAATGGAGATTGAAGCAGTGAATTATGGTGGCAAAGAATGCTTTAAGTGCCACAAGTGGGGACATTTGGCAAAAGACTGCCACTCTAACCTTTCTTTTACTCCCCCACCTGATTTCAATCCAAGGAGAACACAGGCCAGCACCTCGGCAGATAATAGGGCCACACCCCAAAGGCAGATATTGACCTTCAGGGATTTTGAAAAGGTACAAGGGCAGCTGAACACATATGAGGCCCCAATGGTGGATATAAGGGTATTGGCAGCAGAGGCTGCAAAACAAGGAATATCTTCAGGAATTCAAGAAGTTTCTGAAGAAAATAGTATGTACAGAGAAGTGGCCAGAGCTTACTGGCTTGACAAGTTTGCTTTGGAAAAGAAATCTTTAAAATAAATGCAACTTCAATCAATTGAGGTGATTGGGGTTGTTCTTCTCTTTCATCTTCTGCTGTACTATTTAATTTTTATCCTATGAATACAGTTTCTTCATCTGCCAATAAGGGATCTTGAAAGAGCTTGGCTGATGGCAATAAGTCAGTGCTTAATTCCTTACAAAAAATAAAAGAAAAAGGTATCAAATCATTATGCATTCAAAGTTTACCTTTAACAGATATTTATAAAAACCTCAAAATAATCAAAGGAAGAGATGAATTTTTATTAGAAATAAAGGTAAAAGGAATCAGAAATGAACAATGGAATAAATGTGGCACAATTCATGCTCTACTTGATTTAGGAGCAGTAGTAACATTTGTGGACACTGACTTTGTTTTGTAACATAGATTAGTGGAAGTACCTCTTGAACAACAAGTAAAGGTCTACAACACAGATGGTACCAAGGGATTAGGAGGCAGAATACAAAGTAAAGTCCTCCTGAACATTGAATTCACAGATGCACATGGGAAAGCACATGAAAAAGTACTACCTGCACTCATATTAAAATTAGGAAAAATGGATCTTATTATAGAGTATAATTGGTTCAAAAAACATAACCCTATTATAGATTGGCAAAAGAAAACAGTACTAATCCCAGGCAAACCAATACTGCTTCAACAAATTAACACTAATGAAGTGGAATTAAAAGATCAGGTATCAAAAGAGTTCCATAAATTTCTGAATATGTTTTTCCAGGAACAATCAGAAAGAATGCCAACAAGGAAACCTTAGAATCACCAGGTTGAGCTCAAAGAAGGGTTTGTACCAAAGAAAGGATGAATTATTCCACTTTCAGATAAAGAAATGACTGAAGTTAGGAATTTCATTGAAACTGAAACAAGAAAAGGGTATATTAGATCCTTCAAATCACTGCAAACATCTCCCGTCTTCTTCATAAGTAAAAAAGATGGTGGAAAGCATATAGTCATTAACTATAGATATTTGAATGAGTGGACCATCAAGAATTCCTATCCACTTCCACTAATCTCTACTCTTATTGATCGCCTTAAAGGCTCTGACATGTTTATAACTCTAGATCTTAGATGGGGTTACAACAATATCAGAATATGACAGGGAGATGAATGAAAAGGCGCATTTACCATGCCTATAGGGGCTTTTGAACCCTTGGTAATGTATTTTGACATGTGCAATAGCCCTGGCATATTCCAAACAATGGTCAATGATATTTTTCATGATTTATGGGCCTTTGTTCTGGTGTACATTGATAATATTATTATTTTTACCAAGGATAAAACATGACAGGACCATGCATGGCTGGTAGCCAAAGTCCTCCAACACCTGCAAGATAATGACCTTTTCTTAAAGCCATCCAAATGCCATTTCATGCAAGAAAAAGTGGACTATCTAGGAATGGTGGTATCTAAAGACAGGGTTGAGATGCAGATGAACAATGTTCAAGCCATTCAAGATTGGCCACAACCCTGCACTCTCAAGCATGTCCAAGTGTTTTTGGGTCTAGCTAATTATTATCACTGTTTCATTTAAGGCTTTGCAGATATTGCTCACCCTTTAAATGATCTTACTAAGAAAGATCAAGTTTTCTCCTGGGAGGGGTCTCAACAGAAGGCTTTTGTGTCCCTCAAGAATATTATGTCCACTGCTCCCTTCTTGATTTATTCTGACTTCACCTGGCTGGTCCATGTTGAGACAGATACATCAGACATCATCACTGGAGCTGTCCTTTCCTATCTAGTCAATGGAGACTAGCATCCTGCAGCTTATTTATCTCATTCTTTAAACCCTGCTGAAAATAATTATCCCATTTATGATAAAGAACTTCTGGCAGTCATCCAGGCTCTAAAGGAATGGTGTCATTTTTTGATTGATCATCTCTCTTTTGAAATTTGAACTAATCATCAAGCTTTGGAACACTGGAGAAAACCACAGGATCTTTCTTCTAGGCAGGCATGATGGATTGAAATGCTCATGGAATTTTGCTTTACAATTGTTTACAAACCAGGAACTTCCAATGGGTGTGCTGATGCTTTATCCTGGCATTTCAATTATGGTATGGTGGTTTAACAAAAATATTATGATTCTTCCTCATCATCGTTGTCCCACCCTTCCCTCCCTTTCCTATTAGGGCATTGTCATTTCCAGCTCCTTTATTCAGGATATTATTACTGCCACTCATCCACTTCTTACAGAAGACTGGCCAGGGTTGTGTTATAATGCAGAAGAAGGCTACCTCACACATGAACATTCCAACACAATATTTGTACCAAAGGAACTTAGAATGGAAGCATTGAAGATATGTCATGATTCTCCCATTGCAGGACATGGAAGACAAAGACAAACTCTTTATTTATTAAAAAGATTTTTCTATTGGCCTGGACAGTCACAAGACGTTATTAATTATATCAAGATCTATCAAGCATGCTTTCTCATGAAGGATTCACAAAAAGCACCAGCAGGCAAACTTTTACCTTTACCAATACCTTCTAAACCTTGAACAGACATTTCCACAGACTTTATTACTGGTTTACCAAAGTCAAATGGTTTTGATGCTATTCTAGTGGTAGTGGATTGTTTTTCAAAAGAAGTGGTTTTCATTCCTTGTTCAACAACCACTTCTTCATCAGATTTAGCTAAACTATTCTGTGACCATGTTTGGTCAAGACATGGCTTGCCATTGTCTATTGTTTCAGATTGAGGACCACAATTTGCTTCAGCATTTACACAAGAGTTATGCCACTCCCTTGGCATACATCAAAAACTTTCTACTTCATTTCACCCACAAACAGATGGTCAAACAGAAAGAATAAACTGCAAGTTAGAACAATACTTGCATACCTTTGTGGCAAAGAAGCAGGAAACCTGGGCAGATTGGATAAAGATAGCAGAGTTCTCTCACAATAATGCCTTCTCCATGGCAACAGAGTCCACTCCATTTTCTATCACCAAAAAGTTTTCCCCACATCTAGGATTTGAGACAGACAAGGTCTCACATGGATTTGCACAAGAATTCCAATGAACACACAATCAAATACAAGAATCATTGGAAAAAGCAAAAGAAAAAATAATCCATGTAGCAGAATCTAAATGATCAGAAGCTCCAGATTACCAGATTGGTCACAAGGTCTGGTTATCAACAGAGCATTTAACTCTTCCCTATCCATCCAAAAAGTTATCTCAAAAATGGATTGGACCATACACAATCATTGATATCCTTCCAAATGCAGTAAAACTGCAACTTCCAGTTAATATCCGAATTCATCCTGTCATTAATATTTCAAGGGTTAAACCATACCATGATCCTCTTCCTCAACAACCTGTTATTCATCCTGATCCAATAGTCATAACAAAAGAAGGACATGAAGAATGGGAAGTCAAATATGTGGTTGACTCTAGATTGAAAAGAGGAAAACTGGAATACCTGGTGCATTGGAAAGGATATGATGCATCTGATTGTATATGGGAACCTGAGGATCATCTCAAACATGCTCCTCAAGCTACATTATCTTTTCATCTTTGCAATCCATCTGCTCCTTGAAAACTTTGCAGTCTGTTGCTCACAGATTTCCATTCCTGTTTTGAACCATATCACAATTTGACCACTTCTGTTCCACTAGCCCTATCTTATCTGGAATTTGAGACCTAAAAACAGGGTAGTGTTATAATGCACTTTTTTATTTTTACTCTTTTTGGACTTATCTTCTTACCATTGCAACTCTTCACATTGTCACATCATGTGACCCTTTCACATCTTCACGTCTTCACAAGGCACAAGGCTAGAGTGATCTAGACTCTAATGTCATGTCTCATGTTTGGCACATGTATTTCTAGGTCCCCACTCTTTTATTGCTATTGGTTGGCTTACTGTACATTACTTTAGGGCCAGTACCATTTACATGGTCTGTGTGCATACTGTAGCAATATATAAGGAGGTTGGCTCAAGCCTGGATTTTCCCAGTCTTGTGCACT
>JBBPKN010000483.1:0-38364 GCA_038089275.1 Pulveroboletus cf. rosaemariae
ACACTTCTAGATAGTTCTGCCTCTCTGAGATATAAGTACTGTAGTTCTGTATCTTGTACCTCAGTACAAATATCGACAAAAACACCAGAAACCCTCTTGTCATCATCCTCACTCTGCTTAAGCCTTGGGCTCACTCTGACCCTCTGGGTTACTCCAAAGTACCTCCAAGGCTATGCAATATCCTTGAAGGAGTTGTAAAGCCTCACTCTCATGACTAGGCTTGACTCTTCTTGTCCTGCCTGTCCCTTCTGTTGAGCATAGAGACAGCCTTATCACCCACCCTGACATCTATGTAAATCAGGACAATGGAGGAGTGCAAGGACACACCACATAAGGTGAAGCTGAGTCCCATTTGACCATTGAAATCCTTCCTAGATTTCCCCAGAACTCTCCAGAGCACCCTGGAGTTCTGATCTTCCTCCAGCATCAAGGGTTTCATTTAAAAAAAGGAACTGGTTAAAAGTATACTTGTCTTGGTATAGGTTTTAACAGTCTTTTTTTAGTGGGATGGAAAGTTTTAACAAAGTCTCCAGGCATCTCCAGAGTTTCTGGAATATGACCTTCCTTTAGGTTCATGTACCTCCAAGGTACTAGAATCTGACCTTTACCCTCTAGCCATAAGGATTTTATTTGATGGATATAAGTTTTAACAGTATACCTGTACTCAATATACATTTTAACAACCTTCCTGCCTATTAGCACCACCTACTTCCTTTTATCCTCTGAGCTTGAAGTGCTCAGAACCTGCTTAGATAAACACCTCTCTATGGGATTTATCCACCCATCTTTATCTGCTCATGCTGTCCGTGTCCTTTTTGTCCAGAAGAAGAACAGTGTTATGCTAGGCCCAGGTAGGGACAGGTGTAGACCTTGCTGCAGATGAAGAGGATGAAGCAAACCAAAGGTAAGCTTCAAGATGAGTGAAAGGTGACAAATGAAGTGTTGTGCCTTAGTAGTATCAGCTACACTCCCAGGGGTGTGCTGAGATCAGACACTGATGATCCTCTGGTTAAGTGCCAGAACACAAGTGGTGGATTCCAAGTACATAGGTACAAGAACTAGTGGAGATGCGAGGACTGTGAGGTGATCACAAGGTAGAAGTAGCATAAGAAAGAGAGGACAGGAAGTATGCTATTTTATAGTACAGTTAATAGAGTTGAAGCAGAGATGAAATGAGCAATCATGCTGACAAATGATGAGTAAGGTATCCATGTGGAAATGGATGGAAAGAAATGGAATGATTATGAGTTAGCTGATAAGAGATAAAAGGCCCAGGCAAAGGGCATAACAAGAAAGTGGTCTAGGCTAGGCTAGAGTGTGAGAAAAGCGGAATCTATAGTGACAAGTGAACAAGAGAGCACCTAGGGTGCAAGAAGAGTGGAAGCTAGGATGAAAGAGAAAGAAAAGAGAGAAAAAAAAGAGGAAACATAACAGACAGATCCCTCCAGTTGTATGTAAATTTCTGAGAACTCAACAAAATCATGAAGAAAGACTGCTACTCCCTTCTGTGCATTTCTGATTTCCTTGACACTCCAAGCTGCATGACCATCTATATCAAGCTCAACCTTAGGCATGCTTATCATTTAGTTTGCATTGCTGAGGGTAATGAGTGAAAGTCCTCCTTCCATACATGCTATGGCTCATATAAGTGGCTCATCATGCCATTCAGGCTCACCAATGCCTCTGCAGCTTTCCAGCAGTTCATTAATTCTATCTTCACCAATCTTCTTAATGTTTCCATAATCATTTATTTGAATAATATCCTAATTTTCTCTGCTTACCAGATATCCCATACCAAGCATGTTCATGAAATCTTCCACCATCTTCAGAAACATGGCCTCTTTGCCAAATCTGAGAAATACAAATTCCATACTGATTCAACTGATATCTCAGATACCAGCTCTCCTCTTTAGGGCTTACTATATCCCCTGAAAAGGTTCAATTAATCCTGAATTGGCCTGAGCCTTGCAAAGTTTGGGACATCTAGTCTTTCCTTGGTTTTGCTAATTTCTACTGCCACTTCATCCAGGGCTACTCTAACATCATTATTTCTCTGACTCACCTTATCTGCAAATCAGCTTGTTGGAATTTTGATGCTTCTTGTTGTGCTGCTTTCCAGCACCTTAAAGATGCTTTTATGTTAGCCCCTATTCTGACCCATTGAGTCCCCAATGCTCCTATCATTGTTGACACTTGTTATAGTTCGCTTTTTCAAAACTTTGATCACGTGATCTTATCTTATCTTTCCACGTGGTTATCTAATCTTTTATCTTATCAGGTCACATGACGGGTCACATGACAGGTCTAGACCCAGGGCATAGGGTTAGCCTCATGTCTTCAGACCACCTTTCATTTCCGTCCTCTTCTATTTTAGAAGCACCTTTTCTATTCAGCCGATTGGCTATTCTCATGGTGTCTTCTCTTCCATTTGATGGTGCCTCAGAGTCTGTGGGAATTCTCCCATCAGGGTCTTGGTCTGTGCACCGTTCTATACCATATAAATACTATAGCCTTAGCATGTCTCAAGCCCCAGTCTTGAGCACTTGTATTCTTACTGCAGGTGGCCTCACTAGTGGCTCCTTATTCCATCTCATCTTTGCCTTACCCTTGATTGGGTTTGTTCTGCTACATCGTACTTTGTCTGATATCGCAAACTGTAACACTTGCTCAAGACTACCAATACTAGTCAAGGGCACTCATTACAGAAGAATGTGGTTTTATGAAGAAAGGATATGCTTGGAGGCACAAGAAGAAACTTGCTGAGTTTGTCGTTGAAGCCATCACAGGGTTTTCTAACGATCAATCTGGGAGAGAGTCTTTCCAAAAGAGGTTCAACGATTTCAAGTGACAAATGCTCAAAGACTTCAAGGAGAAAAGAGGAAGAGATCACAAAGTAGCAATCACTTCCAGGTTATGCACTCTACGTCCCTCTTATTCTCTTAAAACCTTTTCATGTGTTCCAGAGTTAATTGGCAAACGTGTCCTTTGCCAGCAACCCCCCTTCCCCATCAACAGAGTTAGGTTCAGTCCTTTCCCTGCAGCCTGATCCCAACCTCCTTTTATTCCCCTTCCCCGAACTGCAACACTGACCCCTGTTCCGGACCCTGAGCCCAAGACTGAGCCCAAAGAAGAGCCCTTCAAATATGTCTGGGGAACTTGGAGATTTGATAAGGCAGTTGGTGAACGGGTTTATGAAGATGGAAGAATTATCTTCGAAGAAGATCTCGGACCCAGGGAAATGGGATGGTGAGAAGAGAAAGTGGAGGAAGTGGTTTGTTTCCATGTCAGTCTGGCATGTGGAATAAAAATGGAGAAATAATAGAGAACAGACCGCAGCCGTTCTTTCCAGACTCAAAGGCAAAGCCACAGGATATGCGCAAATAATGTACAAAAAGTACATCAACAAGGAGGCAGAGCTGGATAGAAATGGAGATGAATTAGGAGTTAATGCTTGGCCAGATTATGGCGGCATTGCAAGAGAGCTATGTGCATATTTCCAGATCAACGAACTAGCTCACAAAGCTTTGAAGAAACTGGAGGCCCTCAGGCATAGGGGGTCAATTGATGAATACTTACAAGAATTTGAGGTGTTAAGAGTAGATGCAGGAGTAAGCAATGATCATGCGCTGAAACTGATGAGGACGTAAGTCCAATACAGAGTATACCAGCAAGTCTGCATGCAAGGCATGTCAGATATGCTGGTAGAGTTGGTACAGGCAGTTCAGAAGATAGGAAGGTCTTTTGAGCAAATGGCTGTTGAGTGAGCAGCTCCAGCATTCGCACCAAGGTACAATGCCCCACGAGTTCCCCCACCCCCCTCCAATATGTTTACCCTCTGATATAATCCACCACCCCATTTTACAAACACTGGTGTACAACCCGGTAGAGGAGCTCCCATGGACATAGATCAACAGGGAGCAGTACAGGTCCACACCTGTTATCAATGCAGTAAGACAGGTCATTTTGCAAGAGATTGCAAAGGGACGTTCAACCCAGCTGCCCCGAGGCCGTCAAATAATTTCGGCAAGGGTCCTTCGGGACAACAAGGTGCTCAGTGACAGCAATGGGCACAATACATACAACTGGTGAAGTTCTCAGAATTCTCTGCTCCTAATCAAAACGGATGGCAAACAGTGGAACCAGTGGCCTTAGGGCCTGTATATAATATGGCTGACGCAGCCAGAATTGCAGAAATCCCTGCAGCATCGTGGGGTACAATGGAAGAGGCCCGAGCCTACTTCCAAGATGTATTCAAGAATGAGCGGAAGCAAAAGAAGGCTTCGGAAAAAGCTTGAGAGATTCAGCCAGGCTAGTAGCTGAACTCCCAGTATGTTCATCTTTGTCTTCCTCTTTATTTAATGTTCGTACAATGAAATGGGAATCCATTCTCTCCGTAATGGCGTCTCTATTGAGCATGGCTCCAGACATAGGGTGCTTAATTCCGTCAGAAAATATTAACAGACATTTATTTGCAGTAGGAAGCAAAGAACAAAAAGATCTAGCCAAGTTATTTAATCGAAAAGAACGTGATGAATTAGGAGTAAGTATTAAAGTGGATGGAGAAGTAAGAGGAAAAAATGGACTCAAAATGGAGTCTTGTGGTTTAACCTTTGCTATTGTTGATTCTAGAGCATCCATAACCTTCATAGATCAAAAGTTCATATGGAAACATGGGCTATATGAAAAAGAGCTCCCCAAGATGCTAAAAGTATACAATGCTGACGGAACAGAAGGCAATATAGAAAGAATAGCACATTACGTGGTAATTTACATTTCTATCAAAGGAAAAAATGGAAAATGGTATAGAGAATGTATTAACGCTTATGTTTCCTCTTTGGGAAATTTGGATTTGCTTATAGGATACGATTGGTTTGCAAGGCATAACCCAGATATAGACTGGGTCAAAAAGACAATAGATTTTCCCAGATGTTCTTCGAACTGTGAAACTCATTTGATATCTAGACAAGTAACAGCAGAAGAACAAAGTCAATTGGAAAAAGAATTGCCGAAAGAATTGTGAAAGTTTATCACGGTCTTTTCATAACACGAATCAGAATGTATGCCAACAAGAAAACCGTGGGACCATGGAGTAGAGTTAAAAGAAAACTTTATTCCAAAGAAAGGACGCATTATTCCTTTAGCTCAAGCGGAAATGGATGAAGTATGAACTTTCATTGACAAGGAAATGAAGAAAGGGTATATACACCCATCCAAGTCATCTCAAACTTCACCTGTTTTCTTTATTAGCAAAAAGAATGGTGGTAAACGAATGGTGATCAACTATCGTTATCTAAACGAATTCACCATAAAAAATAATTATCCTCTACCTTTGATTTCAACACTAATTGATAGGTTAAATGGTGCAGATCTATTTACCACTCTAGATCTATGATGGGGATATAACAACATTCACATGAAAGAAGGCGATGAGTGGAAAGGGGCATTTACTACACCTATTGGTGCTTACGAGCCATTGGTTATGTATTTCGGGATGTGCAATTCCCCAAGTACTTTCCAGGCTATGGTAAACAATATCTTCCATGACATGTGGGAGCATGTGGTCATTTATATTGATGATATTATGATCTTTACCAAGGACAAGACTAGAGAGCAACATCTAGAAATCATTGCAGAAGTTTTAGGTTGTCTTCGTGACCACGACCTCTTCTTAAAGCTGTCAAAATGTCACTTTGCTCAAACTCAAGTAGATTATTTGGGCATGGTTGTATCTAAAAAGGGGGTACAGATGCAACTAAACAAGACTAGTGCTGTTCGGAGTTGGCTGATTCCGAAAATGGTTAAGCAAGTACAAGCTTTCTTAGGCCTAGCAAATTATTATTGGCGATTCATTCTGAATTTCGCTGATATCGCCAAACCCCTCACTTTCCTTACAAAGAAAGATACCCCATTCCTGTGGACGTCAGCTTGCCTGACAGCTTTTGTATGTCTTAAGAAAATCCTTACATCCAACCCTCTTCTTTGTTATCCTGATTCCTCAAAACCTGTTTGTGTGGAAACCGATGCCTCTGATGTCGCCGTAGGGGCTGTATTATCCTATCAACATGAAGATGGGCTTTGGCAACCTGCTGCATATATTTCACACTCTTTGGATGAAGCAGAATGCAACTACCCGATTTATGACAAAGAGTTGCTGGCTATTATTCAGGCGCTGAAAGACTGGTGTCATTATTTAATTGGCAGAGATTCTTTTGAGATCTGGACAGATCACAAGAATCTTGAATACTGGAAACGGCCTTAGGATCTCTCCGCTAGACAAGCTAGGTGGCAGATGGTTCTAGCTGAATTCAACTTTAAATTATGCTACAAACCGGGTTCTATAAATGGACGAGCTGATGCGCTCTCCAGAAGACAGGACCATTTCGACAATAAACCGGACATTAATAAACAAATCGTCATGCTTCCTCAGGATGTTTTTCATCATGTACTTTCTCTTTCATCTTCTTTTTTTTCTCGTGTACAACAAGCATCAGTGAACTTACATCTTCCTCCCCACTGGTGTTATAGTTCAGAACAACAGATTTATTTAAATGGATGAAAACAAGTTTTTGTTCTGGAAGAGCTATATACTGAAGCTCTTAATTTATTTCACTCTTCACCTTTAGGCAGACATGCTGGCAAGAATCGTACAAGCCAGCTTTTATCTCATTATTATTATTGGCCAGGTCTCAATGAAGATGTTGCGCATTTCGTTTCTCATTGTTCCACATGTACAACATCTAAGGGATCAGAAATGGCTATTCCTGTTTGTCCTCTTCCAGTTTCTTCTTCTCCTTGGTCAGATATTTCTGTTGACTTTATAACAGGACTTCCAAAGTCAAAAGGCTTTGATGCTATTATGGTTACAGTTGATCAGTTCTCTAAAGAAGTTGTTTTTATTCCTTGTTTTTCTTCTCTTTCTTCTCTTTATGTTGCAGAACTCTTTCGGGATCACGTATGGTCCAGACACGGACTTCCTAGCACTATCGTTTCAGATTGGGGACCTCAATTTGTATTGGAATTCACTACGGAATTAAACGGAATTCTGCAGATCAAGCAGAAACTTTCTATGGCATATCATCCAAGAACAGACAGACAAATAGAACAGATAAATCGGGAGTTAGAGCAATATTTGAGGAACTTCGTAGCAAAACGGCAGGACACTTGGGCGGATTGGCTCAAGATAGCAGAATATCATCATAACAATTCATATTCAACTTCTACCAACACTTCGTCCTTCAAAATAACGAAAACGTATCATCCACGGCTTGGTTTTGAGCCTCCCACATCCGATAATTCACCCTCTCACTTTTTACAAGAAATGTCTAAATCATTCAAAGAAGTTAAAGAAGCATTAGAAAAAACAAAAGATCATATGGAGAAACAGAATAAGCAAAGCACGCCAGTATATCAGAAAGGCCAGCAAGTTCTGTTATCTACCAAGAATCTTATGCTTCCATATCCCTCAAAAAAGCTTACCAAGAAGTGGATTGGACCATTTGAGATATTAGAAGTAATTCTGCATGCAGTTCATCTGCGTCTTCTGAAAACTATGTGGATTCATTCTACTGTCAATATTTCTCGAATCAAACCATATCTTCCATCACTTCAAGGTCAAGATATTCTCACTCCTGATCCTATCATTATTACAGAGGAAGGTCATGTAGAATATGAAGTGGACCACATTGTGGATTCTCATGTTTATAAAGGAAAGCTCGAATATCTGGTTCATTGGACTGGATATGGTAACAATAATCATACCTGGCAAACAAAGGATGATTTAGCCAATTCACCAGAGCTTATTGAAGAATTTCACAAGCTTCACCCTTCTGCACCATGTCGCCTTTTCACTACTGACCTCACCTCTTTCCAGTCTTTATTCTTGCTGTATGAAAACCACACCATTCAAATTCCTCTTTCCGTATCTCATCTGGAATCCTCAATCTAAAAAGGAGGTAGTGTTATAGTTCGCTTTTTCAAAACTTTGATCATGTGATCTTATCTTATCTTTCCATGTGGTTATCTAATCTTTTATCTTATCAGGTCACATGATGGGTCACATGACAGGTCTAGACCCAGGGCATAGGGTTAGCCTCATGCCTTCAGACCACCTTTCATTTCCATCCTCTTCTATTTTAGAAGCACCTTTTCTATTCAGCTGATTGGCTATTCTCATGGTGTCTTCTCTTCCATTTGATGGTGCCTCAGGGTCTGTGGGAATTCTCCCATCAGGGTCTTGGTCTGTGCACCATTCTATACCATATAAATACTGTAGCCTTAGCATGTCTCAAGCCCCAGTCTTGAGCACTTGTATTCTTACTGCAGGTGGCCTCACTAGTGGCTCCTTATTCCATCTCATCTTTGCCTTACCCTTGATTGGGTTTGTTCTGCTACATCGTACTTTGTCCAATATCACAAACTGTAACAACACTGATGCTTCTAACTATGCAATCACTGGAATTCTTTTGCTCCAGTGTCTAGACAATAAGATCTGCCCTGTTGCTTTCTATTCTTGTATGCTCACTGTGCCAGAATTCAACTATAATACCCATGATAAGAAGCTTCTTGCCATTTTCACTGTGTTTAAGACTTGGTGACATTACCTCAAAGGTTCTGGTACTCCAGTCAATGTTGTTACTGATCACAAGAACCTGGAATACTTTGCTATATCCAAGCTTCTGACTCACTGGCAAGCCCAGTGGTCAGAATTCCTCTCTTAGTTTAATCTGATCATTCACTTTCACCTAGGTTATTTTGGTGCTAAGCCTGATGTCTTGACTAGACATTGGGATATCTATTCCAAAAAAAGAAATAGCAACTATGCCCATATCAATCTGCACAATTTCCATCCCATGTTTACACAGGAGCAACTTACTGCATCTCTCTGGGCTTTCTCCTTAGCATATCCAGTCTTCCAGTCCACATCCCTCTTCAATCTTGAAACCCTCCATCATAATATTCTCTTGGCACTCCCTTCTGATTCCACTGCCTCTACCCACTTGTCCAGCACCCTCTTACCTGACTCTTGATGGTCAAAAGACCCAGAAGGCTTCTTGCATCTGGACAACTGCATTTATGTTTCCAATGCCTCTGACCTCCACCTCTGGATACTCTGTTACAAGCATATCTACCCCTTATCTGGACACTTTGGACAGAATTGGACTCTGGATCTCATCCACCAAGAATATACCTGGCCTGGCTGTTGCAGTCGGTAACTTCTGTGATACGACAAACCCCAGTCTAGGGCTTCAACAAGATGATAATGAGGAAAGCGAGGATAGTAATGATGATTATAGGAGTACGAGTGAACAAATGCACTAGAGGTACAAGTGCTCAAGACTGGGGAGTCTTGAGACGATATACTACAGTTTATATAGGCTACAGTATTGCGCATGGACCAAGACCCTGATGGGAGAATTCCCATGAACCCTGTACGGTGATCAAAAAGAAGAGAAGCACTCGTGAGAATAGCCAATGGCTGAAAAGGAGCAAGGCTTCTAAAATGGAAGAACAACGGAAATGAAAAGGGGCAGGAAGACATGAGGCTAACCCTATGCCCTGGGTCTAGACCAGTCATGTGACCCGTCACGTGCCCTGATAAGATAAAAGATTAGATAACCACATGGAAAAGATAAGATAAGATCACGTGATCAAAGTTTGAAAAAAGCGGACTATAACACTACCCCCTTTTTAGGTCTCGGATTCCAGATGAGACATAAATAATGCAGATGTTTCAGTATGGTTTTCATATGGTTTGAATAGAGAACGGAATGAAGATAGATCAGTGGTGAAGAGACGTCTAGGTGCAGAGGGATGGAGCTTATGGAATTCGTCAATAAGATCTGGAGAGTTGGCCAAATCGTCCTTTGTTTGCCAGGTACGATCATTTTCTCCATATCCAGTCCAATGAACAAGATATTCCAATTGACCCTTGCGAATATGAGAATCGACAATATGATCGACCTCATATTCTTCACGACCTTCTTCTGTGACCAGTATTGGATCAGGAGTAAGAATATCCTGACCCTGAAGCGAGGGAATATATGGTTTTATGCGCGATATGTTAACGGTGGGATGTATGCGCATAGTTGAGGGAATCCGGAGACGAACAGCATGAGGAATAACTTCTAAGATAGTAAAAGGTCCAATCCATCATTTAGTGAGCTTTTTTGATGGATAAGGAAGTGTAAGATTCTTGGTGGAAAGAAGAACTTGTTGCCCTTTAGTATATGAAGGGAGCTTTGTCTTGTTCTGTTTTTCCATACGTTCTCTAGTTTCTATTAATGCTTCTTTTACTTCTTTAAAAGACTTTGCCATATCGTGTAGGAAATGAGAAGAGGGATGAGCGGATAATGGAGCTTTGAAACCAAATTGAGGGTGATAGGTTTTAGTGATTTCGAAAGGAGATGTTTTAGTGGATGTTGAATATGAATTATTATGATGATATTCTGCGATCTTTATCCAATCGGCCCATAGTTCCTGTCGCTTAGCAATAAAATTACGAAGATACTGTTCGAGTTCCCTGTTTATCCGTTCTGTTTGGCCATCCATTCTTGGGTGATAAGCCATAGAGATCTTCTGCTTTATCTGAAGAATCTCGTTGAGCTGCTTTGAAAACTCCAAAACGAATTGCGGTCTGTGATCCGAGATTATAGAGGAGGGTAGGCCATGTCGTGACCAAACATGGTCTCTGAAAATTTCTGCTACATAAAGAGAAGAAAGAGAGGAAAGACAAGGTATAAAAACAACTTCTTTTGAGAAACGATTGACAACCACCATGATAGCATCAAACCCTTTTGAAACTGGAAGTCCAGTAATGAAATCAATAGAAACGTCTGTCCATGGAGTTAAAGCAATAGGAAGAGGATGAACCGGAATAACAGCTTCTGAACCCTTGGATGTTGCGCAAGTAGAACAATGAGAAATAAAGTTTGCAACATCTTCCTTGAGTCCAGGCCAATAATAATATCGAGAAAGGAGTTGCTTCGTACGAGTTTGACCCACATGTCCACCTAATGGTGAAGAATGAAAAATATTAAGGGCTTCTAAATGTAAAGTTTCGGGGATAAATATTTGTTGTCTGCTATTCAGATAAACCTTGCTCTCTGGACTATAACACCATGCGTCCGAGAGTTGTAGGTCCACTGATTCTTGTTGTACCCGAGAGAAAAAAGAAGAGGATAGAGTCGTGAGACGTTGAGAAAAACGATGAGGGGGAAGCATGATTATTTGTTTATTTGTTTCTGGTTTATTGGAAAAATGATCTTGTTGACGAGAAAGAGCATCGGCTCGTCCATTTGTGTGACCAGGTTTATAGCACATTTTGAAATTAAATTCCGAAAGTGCTGCTTGCCATCTAGCCTGATGAGGAGAAAGATCTTGTGGCCTTTTCCAATATTCCAGATTTTTATGATCCGTCCATATTTCAAAAGAATCTCGACCAATTAAATAATGTTGCCATTCGCTGAGAGCACGAATGACAGCCAAAAGTTCCTTATCATAAATAGGATAGTTGAGTTCAGCAGGATTGAAAGAATGAGAGATATATGCTGCCAGTCACCATAGACCATCTTCTTGTTGATAAGATAGTACAGTGCCTGTAGCAACATCGGATGCATCTGTTTCAATGCGGACTGGTTTGGAGGAATCGGGATAGCAAAGGAGGGGTTCGGAAGTTAAAATATCCTTGAGACGAACAAAAGCTGTCATGCATTTGGTTGTCCATTCGAACTTGATATCCTTCCGTATAAGGGAGTTGAGAGGGCAAGCTATATCTGCAAAATTGGGAACAAATCTGCGATAATAGTTGGCTAAACCCAAAAAGGCTTGAACTTGTTTAATTGTTCGAGGAATTGGCCAATTTTGGACTGCACTAGTTTTGTTTAGTTGCATCTGTACCCCCTTTTTAGATACAACCATTCCCAAATAATCGACTTGATCTTGGGCAAAGTGACATTTCGACGGCTTGAGGAATAAGTCGTGGTCACGAAGACGACTTAATACTTCGGCAACTATTTGAAGATGCTAATTACGATTCTTGCCTTGTGTAAAGATCATAATATCATCGATGTAAATGACCACGTGTTGCCACATGTCATGGAAGATATTGTTGACCATAGCCTGAAACGTCCCTGGTGAGTTACACATTCCAAAATACATCACCAATGGTTCATATGCCCCTATTGGGGTTGTGAAAGCACCCTTCCATTCGTCACCTTCTTTCATGTGAATGTTGTTATACCCCCATCGCAGGTCAAGGGTTGTAAACATATCTGCACCATTCAATCGATCGATTAATGTTGGAATTAAAGGCAGCGGATAGTTATTCTTGATGGTGTGTTCGTTTAGATACCTATAGTCAATGACCATTCGTTTACCACCATCTTTCTTCCCAATAAAAAATACTGGGGAGGTTTGCGGAGATTTGGAGGATCTAATATATCCTTTTTTTATCTCTTTGTCAATGAACTCACGTACTTCCTTCATTTCTTCGTTTGAAAGAGGAATTATACGACCCTTCTTTGGTATAAAATCTTCTTTGAGATCCACGGCATGGTCCCAGGGTTTTCGGGTTGGCATGCGTTCTGATTCATGTTGAGAGAAAACTGGTAAAAATTCCCATAGTTCTTTAGGGACTTCTTTCTGTAATTGTGTTCATTCCTCGTTTGATATCTTTCTTGCCATGAGGTGTGTTTCGCAATCTGCAGTACATCTAGAAAAATCAATGGTTTTCTGTACCCAATCGATTTCTGGATTATGTCTTGTAAACCAGTCAAACCCTATTAACAGGTCAAGTGATCCCAACGATGACACATAGGCAACGGTTCATTCCCGATGCCACTTCCCATTTTTTCCTTTTATGGCTATATAAATTATGACGTATGTTGTGATCTTACCAATTGACCCTTCTGTTCCGTCAGCATTAAATACTGTTAATGGTCTCGGCATATCCTTTTCATGAAGTCCGTGTTTCCACACGAACTTTTGATCTATGAAGGTTACTAATGCTCCTGAGTCAATAATAGCGAATGTCAAACCACATGATTCCATTTTTAATCCTTGTTTTCCTTTTACTTCACCATCAATCTTTACACTTACCCCTAGCTCATCTTGTTGTTTTCTGTTAAATAGTTTTGCTAGATCTTTTCGTTCTTCACTTCCTTCTGCAATCAATTGTCCGTTAGTTTCTTTAGATGGAATTAAGCACCCAATCTCCGGGGCCACGCTCGATAGAGACGCCGTCACGGAGGAAACACTTTTCCATTTCATCATAGACAAATCGAAAGAATCAGGGAGATAAAACGATTTACATACTGGGATTTCTGACCCTAGCTTATCAGATTTCCCTACTCTTTTCCCGACGCTTTCTTCTGCTTCCTTTCTGTTTCAAACAGGTCTTGGAAGTAAGCTCGGGCCTCCTCCATACTTCCCCAGGACGCCGCCAGTATCTCCTGAAATCTAGCGGCATCTGCCATGTTATACACTGGCCCTATACCTGTGGGTTCTGCCGACTGCCAACCATTCTTGTCGGGCGGCGAAAATTCTCCAAAACGAATTGGTTGCACAAATTGAGCTTGTGCCGGCTGCTGTCCTTGTTGCTGTCCTTGTTGATTTCGTCCAAAATTATTTGCAGGTCTCGGTGCCGCGGGATTATACTGTCCTCGGCATTCCCTGGCAAAATGACCTCCTTTTCCACACTTGTAACAGGTGCGGACTGGTGTATTCACTGTAGCCGCACCTTGTCGATCCACATCCATGGGGGCTCCTCTGCCCGGCTGTATACCCGTATTGGTAAAACGAGGAGTAGGTGTGAAGTTGGGAGGAGATCCTCGTGGGGGTGGAAATCTTCCCTGAAACCGGGGAGCCAAGTGCTCTACCGCCATGCACTCAAAACCTCGCCCGATTGTCCTCATTTGCTCAACTAAATCGAAAAAGTCATCCTTGATTCCTTGCATTATAGCTTGTTGATAAACTCTATAATGAACTTGCTCCCTAAGTAACTTTGCAGCGTGCTCCAGGGAAACTCCTGCATCTTTTCGTAAAACTTCAAAGGCCTGTAAGTAGTCATCAATGGAGGTTCCATGACAAAGCCCTTCCAACTTCTTTATAGCATCATGCGCCATTTCTTGAATCCTGAAATATGATCGCATTTCCATAGCGATCCCTGCGAAATCCAGCCATGCTGCATCTCCCTTCCTAAGTCCCTGCCCGTCGTAATCCCCTTCTGCATTAATATACTTTTCCAGAGTGATTTGGGCAAACCCTTCTGCCCTACCATCTAATCTGGAAAGCACTGCCGCGCACTGCTGCCGGTTAGATTTCCATTCTTGCTCCACTACCCAAATGGATAATAAAGTGAACCACTTTCTTCATTTTGTCTTATCACCATTCCAGGACCCAGGGTCCTTGATCTTCCGTGACCCTCCCATCTTGGTCAACTCTTCTGCCAGATTCTTCATCATATCTCCAGTGTCCATATTGCCACTCGAATAAGTCGTCATATGGATCGAGGGCTGGAAAAGCGGGAGGTGGTGAAGGGTTTCGGGGGACTGCTGTGGGAGTGTTGGTTGCTCGAGTAGAATTGATCCGAGCTCGATATCTAGGTTCTCTGGAGAGTTGGACGAGCTGTCGGGTTCTACTGAGTGCCTGAATGGGGCGGACACCTTGAGTTATTGTTTGGGGTCTACAGTTAACTTCTTTTAATGCCGATGATGGCCTAAGGGATCTCAATCTCTCCGATGCGGCTACCTTGTGATCTCTTCCTTTCTTTGCTACAAAGTCTTTCCTAGTCTGTTCGTCGAACTGATTGAATCTGTGCTGGAATGAGAGTCTTCCCAACTCGTCATCCTCGAATCCTAAAACTGCTTCGAAAATAAACTCTTTCAACTGTTCTTCGTGCCCCCAAATGATCTCTTTTCTCATAAATGCGTACTTGTATTCTTCTTCTGGTAAAGCCCTAAGACTGTATTGGTAGTCTTGAGCAAGTGTTGCAGTCGGTAACTTCTGTGATATGACAAACCCCAGTCTAGGGCTTCAACAAGATGATAATGAGGAAAGCGAGGATAGTAATGATGATTATAGGAGTACGAGTGAACAAATGCACTAGAGGTACAAGTGCTCAAGACTGGGGAGTCTTGAGATGATATACTACAGTTTATATAGGCTACAGTATTGCGCACGGACCAAGACCCTGATGGGAGAATTCCCATGAACCCTGTACGGCGATCAAAAAGAAGAGAAGCACTCGTGAGAATAGCCAATGGCTGAAAAGGAGCAAGGCTTCTAAAATGGAAGAACAACGGAAATGAAAAGGGGCAGGAAGATATGAGGCTAACCCTATGCCCTGGGTCTAGACCAGTCATGTGACCCGTCATGTGCCCTGATAAGATAAAAGATTAGATAACCACATGGAAAAGATAAGATAAGATCACGTGATCAAAGTTTGAAAAAAGCGGACTATAACACTGGCATTCAAGCATTTATCAAAAAGTATGTTTTCTCATGTACAGCTTGCACCTGTGCCAAGGTACCCCATCACAAACTCTATAGTTTCCTCAAGTAGCTTCCCATCCCAGAAAAGCTGTGGAATTCCATCTCTATGGATTTCATCAAACAACTTCCAGCTTCCTCTGGTCACACTGCCATTCTTGTTATTGTAGATTGTCTATTGAAGCAGTGCATCTTCATTTCTACAGATAATAAGGTAACCTCCCCAGAGCTTGCTAAACTCTTCTTACTCCATGTTTTCTTCAAATATGAAGTTCCCTTCCACATTACCTTTGATCATGGTTCCAAGTTTGTCTTTCATTTCTTCCATTCCCTGGATCAAGCCCTCAACATCCGCCTCCACTTCACCTCTGGATATTATCCAGAAGGTGATGGTCAAACCAAGCAAATGAACCAAACACTGGAGGAGTACCTACATGTTTATTGCAACTACCAGCAAGACAACTGGTCTGAATTCCTGCCCCTTGTGGAGTTTGCTTATAACAATGCCTCTAATGCTACCACAGGTGTTTTCCCCTTCTTTACTAACAAGGGCTATCATCTGAACATCTTCATTTACCTGGAATATGACCTCACCTCTATCCAAGCTTGAGAATATGCCATTGACCTTGACTTACTCCATGCCTTCCTTTGTAAGGAAATAGCTGCCACTCAAGTTAGATAGCAAGGACCTGCAGATATCTAGCAATCTCTGGCACTGGACTTTAAAGTAGATGACCAGGTATTTATCAAGGCTAAGTACTTTAGAACTACATGGCCATCCAAAAAACTTGCCAAAAAGAACTTAGGTCCTTATCTCATTATCACTCAGGCAGGTTTACTATTTTTCATACTCTGTCTTCCAAAAAACATGAAGTCCATTCATCTGATCTTTCATGTCTCTCAACTCAAACCCTCTGTCTCCAATGTGATTTCTGATCACATGCAATAACCTCCACCACCAGTTGAGATTGATAATGAACTGAAATTTGAGATCTCTGAAATCCTAAACTCAAAGATAGATCATAGGCAAAGAAACTGCAAATCACTATATTTGGTTAAGTGGTTAGGTTATAAGGATACTCATGAGGAGACCTCATGGCTCCTCACTACTGAATTAGGTCATGCCTCAGAGATTATTGAAAAGTTTTATCTCTGTTATCTGGACAAACCCAGGTCATCTTATGATTGACTAAGCAAGTTTGTTGACCCAGCAATCCAGTCACAAGATTTCCTGCCTATTCAATAATTGCCTTTTTAACTTCCTCCTTGTTCTTATCATCTACTACCATAATTCCTCTGACCTTTACATACAGATTCAATAGCTTTTTTGCCATTTTATCAATCTCTTCACTCTGTCATATCCCATATCTCTGACCCAATTCTGACCCAATTCTAACCCAGCTTATGACTGGTCCTCACATTCAGTATGCCACTCTAGCCCTCTGACTCCTCCAGGCAACTCTGGCCCTTTATTACCATTTTATTTCACCCTAGCTACACATATATGCTTTCTGCCTTCCATTAGAATACACTCCCTGGCCCTTCACTCCCACTCTACCCTATTCTGTTTCTAGTCCTATCTCTGTTCCAGTTAAGTACTACCTTAGTTTTACTTTGCCTTTTCTGGACTACTCCAATATAACTCCATTTCTAGTCCTGCTTTTAGTTACTGTTATAATTCCTATTTCCATTCCTGTTCCTTATTTTCCCTTGCTTCTTCCTATTATCTCTCTGTTTCAGTATGACATGATTGGACATTGTCTTCCCTGACATCTCCATTCATTGCTTAGATATTTAGACATCTGCTTCACTTCTGAGTTTGCATCTGTCTTATTTTACTACACTCTTAGATAGTTCTGCCTCTCTGAGGTATAAGTACTGTAGTTCTATATCTTGTACCTTAGTACAAATATCAACATAAACACCCCCTTGTCATTATTCTCACTTTGCCCAAGCCCTTAGGTTTACTCTGACCCTCCAGGTTACTATAGAGTACCTCCAGAGCCAAGTGATATCCTTGAAGGAATTGTAAGGTCCCACCCCCATGACTAGGCTTGAATCTTCTCATCTTGCCTGTCCCTCTTGTTGAGCATAGAGACAGCTCTCAGAATCACCTCTAATATCTATGTAAATCAGAATACCAGAAAGTGCAAGGGCACACCACATAAGATAAAGCTGAGTCCCATCTGATCAACCAATTCTTCCTAAATCCCTCTGGAAGTCTCCAGATATCCCCAGAGTTTCTGAAGTATAACCTTTCCTCAGGTTCATGCACCACTAAGGCACTGGAACCTGACCTTTGCCCTCTAGCAATAAGGGTTTTGTTCAGAAAGGAGATTGGTATACATTTTTAATAGTTCATTCATACTGGTCTATGTTTTAATACATCCTCACTCTCCAAACTTCCAGCATCTCCAGTCTCTGCCACTCATGCCTTTTCCAATGCACCAACCAGCCACCCTAGTAGCTGGTTCTTGTGCCTCATCTTCCACTGCATCTTTCCACCTACCTCCCTTAGTGACACCTCCATCAGGCAACAGCTCTTAGCCAACTGTTGAAGGCCCTTTTCTGTTCTCTTTGAGTCTGCACTTCCTTTGGGCACCTCACCTTCCTTATCCTTTTTTCTTTACTTCCTTTTTAGCTTCTTCTGGTCAGAGCAATTATACCTCACCTTTACCTCTATATAGGTAAGGCATGACATCAACTTGCCTGGGCCCACCTTACATTCCAGCCCCTGGTTATTGCATCTCTGATACCCTAGTCCCTTCCCTGCTCTTCTCTTGTCCTTGTTATTACTTGACTCCACCTGGGCTTGGCAAAGTTTCTTCACCTAAACCAGGATTGGTTGCTAGATTTTGACAGCATGTCTTATACTCATCCATTTTCAGATCATCTCCACTATTTTCCAAGCCTCCTCTGCTTTTCTCTGAGTCTCCTTCTTCTCTCTCCTCACCTTTTCTTGCTGCTTCCACTTGATGTACTTTACATCACCAAGCTCTTCTTTGTCTTCTATGTGCTCCTCAAGGTGCTTATCAGATCAGGTATGAATGTCAGTGAATGGAGATATAATGAGAGAAACTTGTGTGAAAGTCTCTAAAGTGATATTCATTTTTATGGGCTTCTGGCCAGCTAAACTCTAATGCTTGCTTTAATCACTTACTAATCAAGAGCATGTGGCCTTCAGGGGTTCAGGCCTTAAGAGGGAAATACTATCATATTCCATGCCAATAAGTCAACTCCAATCCATCTCTGGTGCAACTCTGGTTGCTTTCATGCTTTAAGCTACATATTTCCTGGTTTTCTTTACCTCTGTTTCTTCCTATCTAATGTTCATTACAATTTTACCTACATTAACTCCATAACATTCTGATACAACTCTATAGCTCCTCCAACTTCACTTTCTATTTCTGTTTTTTTTTTTCCTCATCTCTTTCTATTATCATTTAGTTTTAGTTTGACATTCTTCAACATTGTTTTCCCTCACATCTCCATTCATATCCAGGATGTATTGGCACCTGCTTCACTTATAAGATAACTTCCTTTATATCTCCATTTCTTCTTTAAATAATCTGCTTCTCTAAGATATAAATATAATAGCTCTGTATCTTGTACCTCAGTTGGAATATTAACCATAACATGACATTACAATTATCCTTCACCCTCTCTTGCTTCACAACTTAACATCATATCCTACACTAAGTCTCATAACTTGCCTCATGACTTGACATTATATTCCTTATGTTACATCCTGTACCTTCAACCCAATTCCAACCCTGTTACAAAGTGACACTCCAGCACTAGAACCAGTCATGTGACATCATGTGATTGTGCACAAGACACCCCATTTTAAGCTTAACCCTAGTCTGTGATCTAGTTTCCTTTAAAAGTATTTATTACTCCTTTCCCTCAGCTGTGGTCATGTGACCATAAGTCACCTGACATGGATCTTCCCTGGATCTTCCCTGGAACTGCCCTTCATCTTATCTCCATGGATTTCATCTGATCTAAGATCTGGATCTGGATCTGGACCCTAGATATATTTGTGGCAGATCTATAGATTAAATCTCATCTGTGGCAGAGATCTCTATCCTCATGGTGCAAGCACCTCTGACCCTGCATTCATTTCCTAGATACTTCTCTTCCATTCTCCCACATCTGCATGACCTTCTGTCATACTTCTTATTTCTGCTCTATGCTTTCTTTTCATGTTTCTTATCTATTAACCCAGGATTTAAAGCATCCCCTGATTAGGTAGTTCCTGTACTTAGTCAGCATGGTCTGTGCACCAGTTCTTGGAATATATATAGGCAAGGGTAGGCAAGCTGGAATTCCCCAGTCTTGCTTACTTGAGTCTGGTTTAGTCTCTTCTGCCTATACTCCACTTTCTATAAGTGATTCAACAGTTTCCTATTGGCTTAGGGACTGGCTTAGGCTCTTACTCTCTTTCTCATCACATCTAGTTCCTGGCCACTAGCACAAAAGCCAGATAGTAAGATAGGAGGCACTCCCCAAGGGTTAGAGTTAGGAAGGTCAACACATCAGTAGTTGCATTTCAAACCCAATTCTGACCCAGCTTACAACTGGTTCTTATATTTAGTAAGCCACTCTAGCTCTCTGACTTCCCTTCAGGCAACTTTGGCTCTCCATTACCATTCCAGTTCACCCCAGCTATGCATGTATGCTTCCTGCCCCTCCATTAGTATATACTCCCCTGGCCCTCTGCTCCTGCTCTGCTCTATTTCATTTTTAATTCTATCTCTGTTCCAGTTAAGTACTATCTTAGTTTTATTTTGTTGTCTCTGGACCATTCTGGTATAACTCTGTTATCATTCCCACTTTCAGTTACTGTTACCATTATTGTTACTATTTCTGTTCTGTTCCTGTTCCTTGCTTTCCCTCATTTCATCCTGTTACCCTTTAGTTTCAGTCTGATATAATTGGACATTGTCTTCCCTAACATCTCCATTTATTTCTTAAATATTTAGACATCTGCTTCACTTTTGAGTTTGCACCTGTCTTACTTCACTATATTCCTAAATAGTTCTGCCTTTCTGAGATATAAGTACTATAGTTTTGTATCTTGTACCTCAGTATGAATATTAATATAAATATCCTCTTTGAAATGTGTTATAATGCACTTTTTCAAATTATATTTTTTCTGGACTTATCTTCTTATTACTGTAGCTCTTCACATTGTCACATCATGTGACCCTTTCACTTCTTCACCTCTTCACCTTTTCACTATTTCACCTTTTCACATTTCACATCTTTCACATCTTCACATGGCACAGGTCTAGAGCAATCTAGACTAAGAAGTTATGCAGCATGGTTGCTGTTATAATGCACTTTTTCCATTTTACTCTTTTTGGACTTATCATCTTACTACTGTAGCTCTTCACATTGTCACATCTTCACATTTTCACTTCTTCACCATTTCACATTTTCACCATTCACATCTTCACATGGCACTAGTCTAGAGCTATCTAGACTCTGATGTCATACCTCATGTTTGTCTCATGTATTTCTAGGTCCCTGCTCTCTTATCACTATTGGATAGCTTACTGTACAATACTTTAGGGCCAGCACCAGTTACATGGTCTGTGCATGATTAATAGCAATATAAAAGGAGGTCAGCTCAAGTCTGGGTTTTCCCAGTCTTGTGCACTTGAACCTTCCAGTTCTTGTTCTACTTGGCTCTTATCATTTCTCTATACTTTGCCTAGTTCAGTGCCACTAGCATAAAAGCACTACCCAGGACTTAGGAAGATCAGCACACACCAAGAGTTAGGTGTTTTAGGTCAATGCATCTCTAGTTGCATTTCAGTTGCATCATAAATTTCTAGATCCCCACTCTCTTTATGCTATTGGTTGGATTACTGTACAGTACTTTAGGGCCAGCACCATTTACATGGTCTGTGTGCATTCTGTAACAATATAAAAGGCGGTCAGCTCAAGCCTGGATTTTCCCAGTCCTGTGCACTTGAACCTTCCAGTTCTTGTTATTTTTTGGCTCTTACTCTTTTCTCTTCACTATTGCCTAGTTTGGTGCCACTAGTTTAAAAGCATCACTCAGGATTAAGATCATTCAGCACACATTAAGGCTAGGTGTTAAGTTTAGGTCAATGCATCTCAAGTTGCATTTCAAAATGCAACTATAAATGCATTAGCCTAAATTCTAACACCTTCTTGGTGTGTGCTGAGTTCCTATATCCTGAGTAGTGAGAAAAGATAAGAGTCAAGGGACTTTGAAAACAGAAAGATTCAAGTGCACAAGACTGGGAAAATCCAGTCTTAAGCTGACCTCCTTTTATATTACTATAGTATGTGCATAGACCATGTAAATGGTGCTGGCTCTAAATAATGTACAGTATGCTAGTCAATAGCAGAAAAGAAGCAGGGACATAGAAATACAGCAGGAAATAATGAGGCATGACATTAGTGTCTAGATCACTCTAGATCTGTGATATGTGAAATTGTGAAGATGTGAAGATGTGAAAAGGTCACATGATGTGACAATGTAAAGAGCTACAGTTGTGAGAAGAAATTTTCAAAAAAGTAAAAAATGAAAAAGTGCATTATAATACTCTTGTCATTATCCTCACTCTGATTAAGCCTTAGACTTACTCTGACCCTCCAAATTACTCTGGAGAACCTTCAGGGTCAAGCAATATCCTTGAAGAAGTCATAAGATCCCACCCCCATGACTAGACTTGACTTTCCTTATTCTGCCTGTCCCTTTTGTTGAGTGCCAAGACAGTCCTTTTTCCCACCTCTGATATCTATGTAAATCAGAACACCAGAAAATATAAGGGTGCACCACATAAGATGAAGCTGAGTTTCAATCAATCAATCAACCCTTCCTGAGTCTCTCTGGAAGTCTTCAGATATTCCCAGAGCTTCTGGAGTATAACCTTCCCTTAGGAAGGAACTTGGTATGTTTTAATAGTATACTCAAGCTAGAAAGATATAGGTTTTAATACTTCAGTGAAAAAAACCCTACAGTTTACTCCAAATCTCCAACCCTCTTCTGACTCCTTCATAAATCAGAGTACCTGGTACTAGTGTAAGAGGTGCATCACATACAGTGAAGTCAAGCCCTGTCCACTCTGAAGTTATCTGAAGTATTCCCAGAGTGAATCATATTTTATAACAGTTTTCCCTAGTCTTGCTTACTTAAAGCCTAGTTTGCTTTTCCCAAGTAATTCTTCAAAGCTCCATTAAAGCCTGGACAAGGCTTAGTTCTTTTCCATCCTTGTATTGATTTACCCATTTGCTCATTGTCTAGTTTCTGGCCACTAGCACAAAAGCCAGATAGTAGAATAGGAGGCACTTATCAAGGTTAGGGTTAGGTAGGTAGCCAATGCCAAGAAGGCATTTTAAAAAGAAGTTGTCAGGCTTTAAGATAACCTGGGTGGCCTGCAAGAGAGTAGTTGTGATATTATTTGACCAGAGTGTGTTATAGTTTACTTTTTCAATTTTTGATCATGTGACCTTATCTTATCTTCACCACATGGTTATCTAATCCTTTATCTTATCAAGGCATGTAATAGATCACATAAGAAGTCTAGACCCAGGGCATAGGGTTAGCCTTATATCTTTAGCCTGCTTTTTATTTCTGCTTTCTTCCATTTTAGAAGCACTGCTTCTTTTCAGCCATTGGCTATTTTCATGGTGACTTCTCTTTTTTTTGATGGTGCCTCAGGGTCTGTGGGAGAATTGCCATCAGGATCTTGGTCCATGCATCTTTATATAGCATATAAATACTGTAGCTCTAGCATGTCTTAAGCTCCAGTCTTGAGTACTTATATCATCTAGTATAGTGTCTCTATAAACTCATATATCTTGCTTTACTCTCATACCAAATTGACACCAACACCATTAAGCCCTTAATTAAGGTTAGATTGCTTATCTGCTCATTATTCAATATCACAACCATAATACTTGCTCAAGACTACTTTTACTAGTCAAGGGTGCTTACTGCAGAAACTGTATATGAAAAAAGAATACTCATGGGAACATGAGAAACAGTTGAAATAGTTTATTTTTGAAGCAGTATTAGATTTTGAGGATGATGAATTTGGATGTTAATCATTTCAAAGGAGATTTGACACTTTTAATGAACAAACAAGGAAAGACTTTGTGGAGAAAAAAGAAAGAGATAGAAAGATAGCAGTTTCAGATAGGCTCAAATCTCTCAGACCATTCACAGCACTAAAAACCATATCATGCACCCCTCAGTTAATCAGCAAACCTGTTGAACTTTGACCCATATGCCAGTTTATTAAATGAACCAGAATCCACTGAGCTAAGTTTAATCCTATCTCAGTAGCAAGCCATCCCAGACCTGAACCCTTAACCCTGCTATGCCCCAACCCCCTACCAGAGGCCAGCACACCACTCCCAGCAATTGATTTCTACCTTAGGTTCAACCAATATGAGTGAGGATACTGAAAACTGGATCTAGTTACTGGTTGATAAATTGACCAAGAGGAAAGGGTCCAAGAAGATAGTGGACCCTGGTAAATGGAATGGAGGTAAAAAGAAGTGAAGAAAGTGGTATGTGTCCCTATCAGTTTGGACTGATAAACAAAGGTGGGACAACAATAAACAGATAACAGCAGCAGTTGTTATAATGCACTTTTTCATTTTTTCCTTCTTTAACATTTTCTTCTCACTACTGTAGCTCTTCATGTTGTCACATCACATGACTATTTCACTTCTTCACCTTCTTCACATTATCACACCTTCATATTTTCACCCTTTCACTTTTCACTTCTTCATATGTCACAGATCTAGAGCAATCTAGACTCAACTGTCATAACTCATGTTTACCTGCTGTATTTTTAAGGTCCCCACTCTTCTTTTGCCATTGGTTGGCTTACTGTACTTTATTTAGGGCCAGCACCATTTACATGGTCTGTGTGCATACTGTAACAATATAAAAGGAGGTCTGCTCAAGTCTGGGTTTTCCCAGTCTTGTGCATTTAAACCTCTTAGTTCTACAAGTCCCTTAGCTCTTATCTTTTGTCACTACTATTGCCTAGTTCTTGTGTCTCTAGTTCAAAGACACTACTCAGGATCAGTCAGCACACATCAAGGCTAGGTATTAGATTAGATCAATGTATTAGCAGCTGCATTTCAGCAGTATTGTCAAGATTGAAGGGGAGAGTGAAGGGGTTTGCACAAATAACCCTAGAAAGGTTTAAGAATGCAGAGCATGAGTATAGATTGGCAGCAGATGGAAGTAGAGAAAAAATGGGGCTGGTAGCATGGCCAGACTTCAAAGGAATAAGCATTGAGTTTTGCAATTACTTTTACATTGACAAGCTAATGCATGAAGCATTAAAGAAGTTAGAAAGTCTCAGGCATACAATGTTAATTAATAAATACCTGCAAGACTTTGAGGTGCTAAAAAGAGATGTGAATATCAGTAAGGACCATATGGTCAAGCTAATGAGAGAACAGGTGCAGTATCAGATCTATCAACAAGCCTGCTTACAAGGCATCAAAGAGGACTATATTTTGTTTGTCAAGCAGTGCAGAAGTATCAAAAGGGTGTTTGTGTTATGGTGTCGATCTCTGAACGACCCGTTCTAACCCTAAATGGTCTGCCTTGAGAGGGTGCATTGGTTTTGTTGTTGGATTTGGTTGGAATAGAGTGAAGATGATGTAGTGGACTCAGGGTAGCAAGACCTGAGGAGCCATCATGAATGTTAGGAGGGAATGCCTATATTGACAAGATACTAGACAATGTACAAGATAACAAGGATAACAAAGTGATTAAGGCTGGGGAGTTAAAACCAAGGAACTACTCTGCTATTTATACTAAGTCCAGATGCACACAGACCACCTCCAGGGTTATGGGAATACTAAATATGGAATAGGGCATAGGGTGTGCTTACTGAGAGTATGACCAATGGGCCATGCAGATAAGGTGTGTAGAATGGAGAGGCTGTGTAGAATGGAAGCCAAGGGTCTAGGGTAAGCAGAGATTAAACCATGCCCTCAACCATAAGGCTGAGGAGATCCCATCTGGATCTCTGCCACAGATCAGATCCATCAATCTAGATCAGATGTCATCTAGATCCGATTGGAAGATACCTTTATCTGAGATACTAGATCCAATCCTATAAGCTGTGTCCCAAACCCAAGGGGAACTCTGAATAAACAACTTAACCATATCCTAGAGTTTATCCTTGTTTGGCAATAAAGTCTCATGGTCACATGCTTGTCATGTGACTCTTTTGCTAGCAAATGTTACATTTGTAACAGTTTGAGTATATGGCCATAGAATGGTCAGCTCCATGTTTCAGTAATAGCTATCAGGTTCCAAGGTATCCCCCATTCAATCAGTACTGACCCCTTTATATCCCACTGAGGCTGAATCAACCTCATTTCATAGCTGTTGGCATCCAACCTGGGCATGGTGCATTAATAAAGATAGACAGGCAGGCAGCAATGCAAGTCTGCACTTGTTTCAAATGTGGAAAGCCCAGTCATATGGTGAAAGACTATCAAGGGCAATTCAATCCTATAGTACCACAGCCATCAAATAACTTTGGCAAAGGACTCTAGCCTTAGGGTCAACCATAAAGGCAATAGGGAGCACAGATGCAGTTCATGCAATCTGTAAGATTTTCAGAGTTTTCTTTGCCTGACACAAATGGTTGGCAAATAGCAGAACCAGTCTCCATTAAGCCAGTATATAATATGGCAGATGCTGCAAGATTCCAAGAAATTCCAGCAGTGTCATGGGGTAGCATGGATGAGGTCTGAGCTTATTTCCAGGATGTCTTCAAGATGGAAAGGAAATGAAAGGAAGTGCAGGGAAAAGTTGGAGGGAATCTGCAAGGCTAGTGGCAGATATCTTAGTATGTAATTTATTTGCTTCTTCTTCTTTTAATGTTTATACAATGAAATGGGAAAGAGTTGTTCCTTTTGTGATGGCATCTTATTTGAGTGTGGCCCCAGTTATAGAGTGCTTAATTCCATCTAATGATATTAATGGACATTTATTTGCAATAGGAAGTGAAGAATGCAAAGATCTAGCTAAACTATTTAATAGGAAAGAAAGATATGAACTTGGGGTAAGTGTAAAAATTGATGGGGAAGTCAGGGGAAAAAATGGTTTGAAGATGGAGTCTTATGGACTAACCTTTGCAATTGTGGATTCAGATGCATCAGTGACTTTCATAGACCAAAGGTTTGTGTGGAAACATGGTTTGTATGAAAAAGATATGCCAAAACCATTAACCATATACAATATAGATGGCATAGAGGGTAACATTGGAAAGATTGCTCACTATGTCATTATTTATATAGCTATAAAAGGAACAAATGAAAAGTGGCACCAAGAACATATTAATGCTTATGTTTCTTCTTTAGAGACTTTGGATTTATTAATCAGTTATAATTGATTCACATGGCATAATCCAGAAATTAATTGGATAAAAAAGACTATTGATTTTCCCAGGTGCTTCATAGATTGTGAAACTCATTTGACTTCAAGACAAGTTACAAAGAAGGAAAGTTCACAATTAAAAAAGAAAGTATCAAAGGAGCTTTGGGAATTTATACTGGTCTTTTTATAGCACAATTCAGAATATATGCCTACCAGAAAATCTTGGGATCATGCAGTGGAGTTAAAGGAAAACTTCATATTAAAGAAGGGTCATATTATTCCACTTTCAAATGAAGAAATGAAGGAAGTATGAGAATTTGTAGACAAGGAGATAAAAAAGGGTTATATTAAATCATCCAAGTCTCCACAAACATCCCCTGTGTTCTTTATCAGCAAGAAAGATGGGGGCAAAAGAATGGTAATTGATTATAGGTATCTAAATGAATTTACCATTAAGAACAATTATCCTTTACCCTTGATATTGACACTAATTGATAGGTTAAATGGTGCTGATATGTTCACAACCCTAGATCTTCATTGGGTTTACAATAATATTCACATGAAAGAGGGCAATGAATGGAAAGGAGCATTTACTACTTCTATAGGGGCTTTTAAGCCTTTGGTAATGTATTTTGGAATATGCAACTCACTAAGTACATTTCAGGCAATGGATAATGTCATTTTCCATAACATGTGGGAACACATCATTATTTATATAGATAATATTATGATCTTTACCTAGAACAACACTTATAATCAACATCTTGAAATTGTTGTGGAAGTTTTAGGTTGTTTTTATGACCATGAACTTTTTCTTAAACCTTTAAAGTGTCACTTCATTTAGGAACAAGTTGATTATCTGGGCATGGTTGTATTTAAAAAGGGGGTACAAATACAGCTAAACAAGACAAGTGCAGTTTGCAATTGGCCTATTCCACACACCATTAAACAGATTCAAGCATTTCTCAGTCTAGTCAGTTATTATAGGTGCTATTACAACTCTAACTTGCAATGAGAGCCAAGAAAAGCAATGGAGAAGGCAGAACATGGGAAAACACTAATCACACCAGAGCTAGGGCAAGAATGAAAGGAACAACCCAGTAAAGGGCTCACAGACTGAGGGAGCAGGCCATAAGGAGCCAGAGAAGGCTAGTGGCACAAGTGCTCAAGTCTAAAGAGACTTGACACTGGCCCTGCCACTATATATTGTAGCACAGCTTTAGCTATGCAATGTACATAAGATATTACATATGTCAAGGCTAAAGTAGAATAAAGAAAAGAAATAAAAAAGATACTGTAATAGGTGCTTTGTTCCCAACTTTGCCAACATAGCACAACCACTTAACTCCCTAATTAAGAAGGATATCAAGTTTGAATGGACATTGGCCTGCATGGCAGCCTTTATTTGTTTGAAAGAAATTCTTACTTCTGAATCTCTTTTTTGTTATTCCAACTCCTCCAAACTCATACAACTTGAAACTGATGCATCAGATGTTGCCATTGGTGCTGTCCTATCCTATTAACAAGAAGATGGTCTCTGATGACCAGCTGCATATATTTTTCACTCTTTGAATGCAGCTGAATTATACTACCTGATTTATAACAAAGAGTTACTAGTGGTTATTCATGCTTTATGCAACTGGCATCATTATTTAATTGAATGAGACTTCTTTGAGATCTGGACAGATCACAAAAACCTGGAGTATTGGAAAAAACTGCAAGATCTTTCTTCTCAACAGACCAGGTAACAGGTCACTTTAGCCAAATTTAATTTCAAAATGTGTTACAAACTGGATTCCTCTAATAGAAGAGTGGATGCTCTTTCCTGCAGACAAGACCACTTTAATGATAAACTAGAACCAAATAAACAGATTGTCATGCTTCCTCCTTCTATTTTTCAACAAGTTACTTCTCTTTCTTCTTTTTTTTTTGCTCAAGTACAGCAAGCATCAGTGGACTTATGTCTTTCTCTCCACTGGTGTTATAGTTCAGAACATAAAGTCTATTTAAATCAAAACAAACAAATATTTATACCAAAAGAATTATGCATTGAAGCTTTAAATTTATTTCACTCTTCTTTACTAGGCAGTTATTCTGGTCAAGATCATACTAGACATCTTTTAACTCATTTCTACTATTGGCCAGGTCTCTGTGAAGATATCACATTGTTTGTTTCTCATTGCTCTTCTTGTGCAACATCCAAGGGATCTGAATCTATTATTCCTATTCATTCTCTTCCAACAGCATTAGCTCCATGGGAAGATATTTCGGTGAATTTCATTACAGAACTTCCTATTTCTAAAGATTTTGATGTAATAATGGTGGTAGTGGACCATTTCTCAAAAAAAGTTGTTTTCATTCCATGCCTTTCCTCTCTTTCTTCCCTTTACATAGCTGAACTTTTCAGAGACCATATCTGGTCAAGACATGGACTCCCTTCTTTCATAGATTCAGATTATGGACCTCAATTTGTCTTGAAATTCATGAAATAGCTTAATAAGATTCTGCAAATCAAGCAGAAAATATCTACAGCATATCATTCAAGAACAGATGGCCAAACAGAAAGGATAAATTGGGAATTGGAACAATATTTGCATAACTTTATTGCAAAACAACAGGATTAATGGGTAGAATGGCTCAAAATCACAGAATATCATCATAATAATTAATATTCCACCTTTATCCAGACTATATCATTTGAAATCACTAGAACTTATCATCCCTGTCTGGATTTTGAAGCCCCTACTAATTTCATCCCATCCTCACATTTCCTTCAAGATATGTCAAAGTCTTTCAAGGAAGTAAAGGAAGCATTAGAAGAAACTAAACAATGAATGGAGAAACAGAATATGTGTAGCATGCCAAGTTATCAGAAGGGCTAGCTTGTTCTGCTATCAACCAAAAATCTTACACTCCCATATTCTTCCAAGAAGTTGTCTAAGAAGTGGATAGGACCATTCAAGATACTCAAGGTTATTCCTCATGCAGTTCATCTCAAACTGCCAAAAATAATGTGAATTCACCCTACCATTAATATTTCCTGCATCAAATTCTATCTACCCTCACTTTGAGGACAAGATATTCTCACTTCCAATTCTATTCTTATTATGGAAGAAGGCAATGAAGAATATGAGGTTGACCACATTGTCAATTCTCATATCAAAGGTGGCAAATTGGAATATCTAGTTCATTGGACTGGATATGGTGAAAATAATTGTACCTGGCAAATAAAGGACAATTTAGCCAATTCACCAGATCTGGTTAAAGAATTCCATAAGCTTTATCCCTCCACAACTTGTTATCTGTTTAACATGGACCTTTCTTCCTTCCATTCTTTATTCAAGCCATATCAAAATCACACTGAAGCTGTAGCATTAACCATGTCTTGTCTGGAATCTAAGATCTAAAAAGGGGGTAGTATTATAGTTTGTTTTTTCAATTTTTGATCACATGATCTTATCTTATCTTTACCACATGGTTATCTAATCTTTTATTTTATCAAGGCACATGACAGGTCACCTGACAAGTCTAGACCCAGGGCATAGAGTTAGCCTTATGATTTCAGCCTGCTTTTCATTTCTGCTTTCTTCTATTTTAGAAGCACTGCTTCTTTTCAGCCATTGGCTATTCTCATGGTGACTTCTCTTCTTTTTAATGGTGCCTCAGGGTCTGTGGGAGAATTTCCATCAGGGTTTTGATCCATGTACCTTTATATAGAATATAAATACTGTAGCTCTAGCATGTCTTAAGCCCCAGTCTTGAGCACTTGTATCATCTAGTATAGTGTCTCTATAAACTCATATATCTTGCTTTACTCTCATACCAAATTGACACTGACACCATTAAGCCCTTAATTAGAGTTAGATTGCTCATCTGCATATTATTCAATATCACAACTGTAACAGAGTGTGGCAGAGGATTTCATTAGTGAAAACATAGACATGGTTCTTATAGGTAAGCATTCCATCACAGCACTGCCAGCAATAGAAGTAAGAGGCAAGGTTAGGGGATATAGGGTATCTAGAGATCACAAAGCTTTAATGGCTAGCTTATCTGATTTGAAAGCAGAGATAATCTGAGATTTCAGTATGACATTAATCAGATTAACAAAGAGATTAGGAGAAAGAAGCATAACATTAGCATTATCTGAGTCAGCTTTAGAACAAAGGTCAGAATGGTGCAATAATGCATCTGGTCCTGCTAGGGAAGATCCCAGTATGTGGGATAACTATAGATCAAAGTCAGCTAGATCTAATAACCACTAAGCTTGGCAGCAATTAAGCTGCTGAGATAATTTGAAATAGATAAGATTCTTGTGAACCATAAACACTTGAACTGGGGTAGTGGATCTGTGAAGGTAATGCCTCCATGCATTAAGGGCACAGATAATAGTAAGGAGTTTCCTGTTATAAATGTCATAGTTTCATTCAGCAGGGTTAAAGGATTGTGAAAGGTATGAAATAGAGTGCCAATCTCTATTGGCATCAGTTTGGAGAAGTATACTACCCAATACAAATTTGAAAGCATTGGTGGTAATGGCAAAAGGCTGGGCTAAGTCTGGAAGTTGTAGCACTAGTTTGAAGAGGAATAGAGCCTTGAGTTCATCAAAGGCCCTCTGACACCTGGGAGACCAATCCCAGGGAAAGTTCTTTTTGGTAAGGTTAATTAGGGGTTAAGCAATGTTGGAATAATAAGGGATAAATCATCTGTAAAAGTTAGTGAAACCCAAGAATAAACAAACTTCTTTGAGTTTAGTAGATATGGGCCATTTAGCAATCCCATCTAGTTTGACAGGGTCCATAGCAAGATGTCCTAGTTGAACAATCATCCTAATATATTCAACTTCCTCAGTGGTGAAGGTGCACTTCTTCAAATTGAGTAGAAAATCTAGATCAAGTATCTGTTAAAGAATGTAATGAGTATGAGTTATATGGGTTTCCTCATCTGGGAAGGAAATCAGTAGATTGTCCATGTAAATGACTAACCACCCTTTGGTGATTATATTGTGAAAGGAATTATTTATGAACCACTAAAATATAGCAGAGGAGTTAGTCAATTCAAAAAATATAATGGTGGGTTTAAAAAGCCCCTTGTGAGTAATAAAGGTGGCCTTTTATTAGTGTCCATCTTTGATCTGAACATTATTATATCCCCAATAGACATTGACCTTGATGAATATCTTCACTTTTTGTAACTTATCTATAAAATCAGAGACAAGAGAAAGCAGATATATATTATAAATAGTATATTTATTGAGGTATTGATAATCTTGGCAAGGGCATAGATGTCCATCTTTATTCTTTATAAAGAATAAGGGAGATGCCTGGGGTGAGTTCAATGGTCTAATCTTACCTGCTTGAAGATTTTCTTCAAGAAAGTCCTCTGTCACTTTCCTTTCATTGGCAGATAGGGGATATACCTTTCCAATCTTGAGTAGGAAGGTATTACAAAGATTGATCTCATAATCATATGGCCAAATTGGGGGAAGGCAATCTAAATTTTGCAGGGTATTGGAAAAAACTGCAGAGAAATCAGAATAAGCTTCAGAAAAAGTGGTTTTCTTCTTTGAAGCTTTAGCAGCAATAGCTAAATCTGTAGATGTATTTGCTACAATTGCTGCAGTGAACCAGGGGTTTGCCTGGTAAATCTTCTGTGCATGTCTTTTAAAATACCACAGCAGTAATTGCCTCATTACATAAGAACTTATTAAGGAAATTGAAGAGAAGGTAATTATCTTCTTTGTCAATGATGATGGTTCTCAAGTTGGAGAACATCAGAGAAGTGGGTTGAGGGTCATGAGTTCCTCTGTAATAGGCATTATTCTTGGAGTTTATGGGCTTACCAACAACAACTGTCTTTTGAGACCAGTTAATAAGTGGGTTGGTCTTTTCCAATCAAGGAAAATCAAGAATAAGTTGTTTCTTGCCACAGTTTATCATGTGGAAGAAGGCTTCATGGGAGAAGTCAGGGAAATGCAATAGAAGTTAACAAGTATAGGTGATTTTTCCAGCAGAGTTAGCAGAGGAATTCACATTTTGGACCACTAAGAGTTCCTTAAGCTTCTCAGTGGGAAATTGGCAATCCTTGACAAATTGTTGATCTATGCAGGAGATCTTGGCACCACTGTCAATTAGGGTCCAAGTAACAACAGCTTTTTCTTGCTGCATGGTACTAGAGATGTGAAAATTGATTTGCATGGATCTTTTTGAGAAAGATTGTTAAAACCAATCCCCAGTACAAGTGAACTGTTAAAATATATACCAATCTGTTATGACTCTGACTTGTGATGAGAGCTGAGAGAAGCAATGGAGGAGGCAGAACATGGGAAAACACTCACCACACCAGGGCTAGGGCAAGAATGAAAGGAATAACCCAGTAAAGGGCTTACAGACTGAGGGAGCAGGCCAAAAGAAGCCAGAGAAGGCTAGTGGCACAAGTGCTCAAGTCAAAAGAGACTTGACACTGGCCCTGCCACTATATATTGTAGCACAGCTTTAGCTATGCAATGTACATAAGATATTACATATGTCAAGGCTAAAGTAGGATAAAGAAAAGAAATAAAAGAGATACCATAATATAATTTCCTTTTTGAATGAAGCCCTTGTTGCTAGGGGGCAAATGTCAGGTTCCAGTGCCTTAGTGGTGCACAAACCTGAGGAAAGGTCATATTCCAGAAACTCCAGGGATGTCCAGAGACTTCTGAAGGAATTCAGAAAGGGTTGGTTGATCAGATAGGACTCAGCTTCATTTTTTGTGGTATGCCCTTGCACTTTCTGGTGTCCCAATTTACATAGGTATTGGAGGTGGGGAAGAGAACTGTCTTGGTGCTCAACAAGAAGAACAGGCAGGATGAGGAGAGTCAAGTCTAGTTATGGAGGTGGAACCTTACAACTTTTTCAAGAATATTGCTTGGTCCCAGAGATTCTCTGGAGTAACCTGGAGGGTTAGAGTGAGCCCAAGGGCTTGAGCAGAGTGAGGATGATGACAAGGGGGTGTTTATGTTAATATTCATACTAAGGTACAAGATACAAGACTACAGTACTTATATCTCAGAGAGGCAGAACTATTTAGAAGTATAGTAAAGTGAGTCAGGTGCAAATTCAAAAGTGAAGCAGATGTCTAAATATCTAAGAAATGAATGGAGATGTCAGGGAAGACAATGTCCAATCATATTAGACTGAAACTGAAGGGTAACAGGATGTAATGAGGGGAAACAGGGAATAGGAACAGAACAGAAATAGTAACAATAATGGTAATAGTAACTGAGAGCAGGATTGGTAATGGAGTTATACTGGAATGGTCTGGAGACAATGAAATGGAACTAAAATAGTACTTAACTGGGATAGAAATCAAACTGAAAATGAAATAGGGCAGAGCAGAAGCAGAGGGCTAGGGAAGTATATATCAATAAAGGGGCAGAAAGCATATATGCATAACTGGGGCAGTATTATGGTGTTGATATCTGAATGACACTTCCTATTCCTAAATGATGTCCAGCCTTGAGAGGGTGCATGGATTCAGTGTTAGATTCAGTTGGAAAAAGAGAGAGAATGATGACTTAGGAGGTAAGTAACCCTAAGGAGTTAGACTACCTGGAATGCCCATGTATTGGCAAAGGATGATGTACAGGTAACTGGTGTCCAGAATAACAGGTGATTAAGGCTGGGGCCTTTACCAAAGAACTACCTACTACTTATACTATTCAGAATGGTGTATGGACCATTAGGGCTCAGGGATATAGATACTAAATATGGAAGTAGGGCATAGGGAATGCTGACTGAGAGTATGACCAAGCAGGCCATGCAGATAAGGAATGTATCTGTTATAGTCCGATTTTTCAAACTTTGATCATGTGACCTTATCTTATCTTCTCCATGTGGTTATCTAATCTTTTATCTTATCAGGGCACATGTTGGGTCACATGACTGGTCTAGACCCAGGGCATAGGGTTAGCCTCATGTCTTCCAGCCCCTTTTCATTTCCGTCTCTCTTCCATTTCAGAAGCATCGAGTCCTTTCAGCCATTGGCTATTCTCACAATTGCTTCTCTTCTTTTTGATCACCGTCCAGGGTCCATGGGAATTCTCCCATCAGGGTCTTGGTCCATGTGCGTGTAGCTATACTATATAAACTGTAGCATATCGTCTCAAGACTCCCCAGTCTTGAGCACTTGTACCTTTAGTGCATTGTTGTCTCACTCGTACTCCTCTATTATCATCATCATCTTCACCGTTCACCAAAACCAATACTGACAAGCCCCTAGATTAGGGTTACTGCTCCTCGTGAATACCGTCACCGATACCGCTCGCAACACTTGCTCAAGACTAATTACCAGTCTTCGGGCTTAACCGAAATCATACGCATTACACATGCGAAGAGAGTTCCTTTGGGGACACGAAGAGAAATTACAAGAGTTCATTGTTGAAGCCTCTTTAGGATTTGAGGACGACGAGTTTGGAAGATTATCATTTCAGAAACGTTTTGACAAGTTTGACGAGCAAACACAGAAAGACTTTACAGCTCGCAAGAAAAGAGACTGGAAGATAGCAGTGTCAGAACGTTTAAGATCACTTTGGCCCTCTACATCCCTTAAAACAGTTAACCGACTTCCCCAGACCGTAGCCCAACATGTCCACACCATTTGACCAGATTCAGTTCATGGAACCAGACAACTCGTTGAGCTCGCCTGAGAACAACGACATAGAACTAGGATCAGTACTCCTAGAACAGCCGCAACCCCAGTACCACAATTCCCCCGGGCCATCACACCACCAACCCCTCTTCCGGCAATCGACCCCTACTTTGACACGTGGGACTATGGATTCTGGAGATATGATCAAGGGACTGGCCGAAGAGTTTTCCAAGATGGGAGCATCGAGGAAGATTAGGGACCCCAGCACATGGAACGGGGATAAGACCAAATGGAGGAAGTGGTTTGTGTTGCTCTCTATTTGGGTAGTGGAGCAGGAGTGGAAGATGAATAGGCAGCAGTGTGCAGTGGTCCTTTCACGCCTGGAAGGAAAAGCAGAAGGTTTTGCGCAGATCACCCTCGAGAAGTATATCAGCACAGAAACAGAATACGATGGTCAGGGAAGAAGACAAGGAGATGCAGCCTGGCCAGACTTCGGAGGTATCGCTATGGAGATGTGAACTTATTTCCGAATACAGGAAATGGCACACGATGCTATGAAAAGATTAGAAGGACTACGTCATGGAAATTCCATTGATGAATATCTTCAAGCCTTCAAGGTATTGAGGAAAGATGCAGGTGTCAGTTTTGAACACGCTGCAAAATTAATAAGGGAACAGGTGCACTATAGGGTATACCAACAAGCCATCATGCAAGGTATAAAAGAAGACTTCTTTGACCTTACCGAGCAGATAAGAACAATTGGACAAGGGTTTGAGCGCATGGCTGTGGAGAGAGCCGCTCCCCGTTTCCAAAACCGTTTCCAACCCCCTCGTGGTTCCCCTAACAATTTCACGCCAACCCCAAGATTCACACAGACCGGTGTCCAACCAGGCAGAGGAGCCCCAATGGATGTAGACCGACAAGGCGTAGCACCCATAACAACGCAGGCCCGCACCTGCTACAAATGCGGCAAGCTGGGTCATATAGCCCGAGACTGTCGAGGGCAGTTCAACCCCTCAGCCCCGTGACCATCAAACAACTATGGAAGGGGGCAACAACAACCAACGCAAAGGCAACAAGGAGCCCAAGTGCAATTTGTCCAGCCGATTAGGTATGGAGAGTTCTCGCCACCGGATAAGGACGGTTGGCAATCGGCCAAACCCACAGGTATAGACCCAGTATATAACATGGCAGATGCCGCTAGGTTCCAGGAGATCCTGGCTGCTTCATGGGGAAACATGGAGGAAGCACGGGCTTATTTCCAGGACCTATTTGAAACAGAATGAAAGCAAAAGGACGCTTTGGGAAAAGTTTAGGGAGACTTGATAGGTTAGAGTCAGGAATCCCAGTATGCAACTCTTTTTACCTTCCTACTTCTTTCAATGTGTCCACTATGAAATGGAATAAAGTTCCTACCGTGACGGCATCTCTATCGAGCATGGCCCTGGATATAGGGTGCTTAATTCCGTCAGAAAATATTAACGGACAATTGTTTGCTATAGGAAGCGAAGAAAGAAAAGATATAGCCAAGTTATTTAATAGAAAACAAAGAGATGAATTGGGGGTAAGTGTAAAGATTGACGGTGAAGTAAAAGGAAGAAAAGGTTTAAAAATGGAATCATGTGGTCTCACTTTCGCTATCATTGACTCAGGAGCCTCCGTAACTTTTATAGATCAGAAGTTTGTATGGAAACACGGACTTCATGAAAAGAATATGCCAAAACCATTAACCATATACAATGCCGATGAAACAGAAGGGTCCATTGGTAAGATCACCACTTACATCATTATTTATATAGCAATCAAGGGAGTAAATGGGCAATGGCATCGAGAAAGAAGCGTTGCCTATGTATCTTCACTAGGACCATTGGATCTTCTGATAGGATTTGATTGGTTTACAAGGCACAACCCAGAAATAGACTGGGTAAAGAAAACAATTAACTTCTCTAGATGTAGTGCAGATTGCGAGTCTCACCTTATGGCAAGAAAGGTAACCGCAGAAGAACAAACGCAGCTACAAAAGGAAGTACCCAAAGAGCTATGGGAATTTTTACCTGTATTTTCACAGCATGAATCGGAACACATGCCTACCCAAAAACCCTGGGACCATGCAGTTGATTTAAAAGAAGATTTCATTCCAAAAAAGGGTCATATTATCCCACTTTCAAATGAAGAAATGAAGGAAGTACGAGAATTTGTCGACAAGGAAATGAAGAAAGGGTACATTTGTTTTTCTAAACCTCCACAGACATCACCGGTATTCTTTATCAGAAAGAAAGATGGTGGAAAGTGGATGGTAATTAATTACCGCTATCTAAATGAACATACCGTCAAAAACAATTATCCTTTACCTCTCATACCGACACTAATTGACAGGTTAAACGGAGCAGATATGTTCACCACCCTCGACTTGCGATGGGGGTATAATAACATTCGCATGAAGGAAGGCGATGAATGGAAAGGAGCTTTTACAACCCCAATCGGCGCTTACGAACTGCTGGTAATGTATTTCAGCATGTGTAACTCACCAGGAACATTTCAGGCAATGGTGAACAATATTTTCCATGACATGTGGGAACATGTTGTTATCTATATCGATGACATCATGATTTTTACACAAGGCAAAAACCGAAATCAGCATCTAGAAATCGTTGCCGAAGTATTAGGTCGTCTTCATGACCACGACCTTTTCCTTAAACCGTCCAAGTATCACTTCGCCCAGGATCAAGTAGACTATTTGGGCATGGTTGTATCTAAAAAGGGGGTACAGATGCAACTTAACAAGACAAGTGCAGTCCGAAATTGGCCTATTCCAAGAACGGTTAAACAGATTCAAGCTTTCCTTG